>SJJU01071465.1:0-109032 GCA_012932125.1 Conopomorpha cramerella | reverse complement strand
TGAGTTAACACTTCTATGTGATCGCGCCATTTAAGTTTGTCATCTATTTGAACCCCAAGGGATTTAATATTTTGTACTCTAGCTAGAGTGACACAGTTACATAAGGGTTTAGTATTTCCTAGCCTGTTGCATGGGAAAGTGTGAGCGATGATTTCGAAGTTTGAAGGTGGAGCGGTCACAACTGTTTTTGTAAAGCATAGGAATTTAGTTTTTTGCGTGTTGATAGTCAGAAGGTTGTCTTCCAGCCAGGATGTTACCGTACAGAGGTTTTCTTCGGTCAACAACTTTACTTTTTCCCACGTACTCGCATGAATGAGTATCACAGTGTCGTCGGCAAACATTATGGAGTCGGCGCTGGTCAATTGATCTGTTTTCGGCTTCTCGCATCCAGCTTCTGCCAGCCATCTTGCGTATATCATCAGTCCACCTTGCTGAGGGCGTCCTACACTCCGTTTGCCGAGACGCGGTCTCCACTCGAGAACTCGTTTTCCCCAACGGTCATCGGTTCTACGGCTAATATGGCCGGCCCACTGCCACTTCAGCTTGCTGAAACGATGAGCTATGTCGATGACTTTGGTTCTCTGTCGGATCACTTCATTTCTGATTCGATCCTTCAAAGAAACGCCGAGCATAGCCCTTTCCATAGAACGCTGTGCGACTTTGAGCTTGTGGACCAGCCGTGCCGTCAGTGTCCACGTCTCAGCTCCGTATGTCATTACAGGTAGGACACACTGATTGAAGACTTTTGTCTTTAGGCACTGTGGGATCGCTGATGTTAATACTCGACGTAACTTCCCAAATGCTGCCCAACCCAGCTGAATTCTTCTGTTTACCTCGTCCTCGAAGTTGTTTCTACTCAACTGCAATGTCTGCCCAAGGTATACGTATTTTTGAACAACTTCGAGAACGGTGCCGTGTACTGAAATCGGTTCGGTAGATGTTATTGAAACTACTCTGGTTTTATCCAAGTTCATCCGTAGGCCGATCCGTAGAGAAGAATCAGCTAGGTCATTCAACATCAGTTGAAGGTCTTGCAGCGTTTCTGCCATGATGACGATGTCGTCTGCAAATCGCAAGTGAGAGATGTGTTCGCCATTGATGTTGATGCCACGTCCTTTCCAATGCAGCGTCTTGAACATATCCTCAATTGCATTTGTGAACAATTTCGGGGAAATAACATCCCCTTGTCTCACTCCTCGATGCAATGGTATGGGACGTGTCTGCTGATTTTGTACTTGGACGGACATGGTGGCAGCCTCGTAGAGGCATCTTATCACTTGGATGTATCGCCAGTCCACTTGGCAACGCTGCAGAGACTCCAGAACGGACCAGATCTCAACCGAGTCAAAGGCCTTCTCATAGTCCACGAATGCTAGACACAGGGGCAGATTATATTCTTCCGTTTTTTCTATGATCTGCCGCACTGTGTGGATGTGGTCCATGGTGCCATAACCGCTCCGAAATCCAGCCTGCTCCGGAGGTTGAAATTCGTCGAGTCTTCGCGCAAGACGGTTTGTGATCACTTTTGAGAACAGCTTGTAGACGTGGCTTAGAAGAGAAATGGGTCGATAGTTCTTCAACAGGGTTTTGTCTCCCTTTTTGAAGAACAGGACGACCACACTTCCACTCCACGCCTCCGGAGTTCTCCCTTCGAACAGGACAGCGTTAAAAAGCTTTTGGAGCTCCCTCAATATCGGTTTACCTCCAGCCTTTAATAGTTCGGTTGTAACGCCATCCTCTCCTGGAGAAATCAAAAGAGAAGGAGGAGGATGGAAAAAAAAATCAATAATTTTAATAATAATAATTCTATACAATAATAATAATAGTTGTAGATCATATGTCTAAAATACCGATAATGGTATTAATTATTCATCATCAGCCACATGACGTCTACTGTAGGACGAGGGCCTCCCCTAATGATTTCCAGGCATAATTTTGGCAGACGAGTTGGCGATCGCCTGCCCTCTGGAGAGATATCTCGGTCGCCTCTTAGATCCCCTAATACGGGTAAAATTGGACTGGGGTGGTGACACATGTATTCTATTCAGCGTCACCACACGGCTAATACCTATGATTATGTACACACACCAAAAGTGTCTAGGGATCAAGTATATTTTAGAAGATTGCAATCAAGAATATATTTTACAAAAACTGAATTCATTCATAATTTATTCAAAATGTGGTGATAAGTCATTGATACAGGCATGGGACATTAGGTAGGAGACCAATCCAGAAGATTAGATTTTATTTAAATAAATTAGTTTTTTTTTAGAGCTAAAAATGTTCTTGATCACTAGACACTTTTGATGGTTGTATTGTTATCAATGCATAATCACAGTCACGTCATGTTCATTTACTATTAACCAATTTAATAGAGGTCTAATTAGGAATTTCAATAGATGTAATAGGTATTGTTGTAATTGTCCCAATTGGGACCTAATTAAGCAAGTTATCACATTAATTATAACATTATATATCTATTTGAAACGTAAGAGTGTGAACACTGTATGAAATATAAACTGTGATATTAGTATTAATTGGATTAACTAGTGTCTTGGACTACCTTAGGATTAAAAGGACATTAGTTTACGGATATATGTGTGCGTCTGTGGTCCAGTTGGTCGGACCCTTGACTTGTAACTGGGAGGTCCCGGTTTCGAGTCCGGCTACAGGACGTGTACCAATGGGACTCTTTTTCAGAGCCTATGTACGCAACGCAACGCTCATATGGTGAAGGACAACATCGTGATGAAACCCGCACACCACAAGGTGTGTGAACCCTAAACGGCGATGGGCTCACCCCCTGTCACGTTGGGTTAAATACGCTTGGTGAACCGTGGGTACTTGCTTTAGCAAGTGCCTCTGCCTATCCCTCTTTGGGATTAAAGGCGTGAAGTGTATTTATTTTTATTTATTTTTATGTGTACCTATATGTAATTTGAAATAATATAAATGGTGTTACATTCTAATCATAATCAATCACAGACAATGTTGACAATATGATGTTACTTAATTATCAACGCTCACCTACATATTTGCAATAAAAATAAATGCTTTGAACAGATGAGAATTGGGTGTCACAAAAATAGGGACCACAATATAATCTGAAATTCATAACTTTCTTATTTATTCAAATTTAATTCAAAGTTCATCTCTGAATAGTCTTTCGCTCAAAGTACCTAAAACGTAATCCGTGTAGGAACATTGAATCAAAACAACAGATGAGCGGTCAGAGGAATGGACTGAACTCGGGGCCCAATACCAAAATCAATGGGGTCTCATTACATTAGCTAGCCGTACGCCGCAACGAAACAACACAAAGAGGTACCGTGTGGGCACGCTCCACCAGCATTATTTAGAGATGTGACGATTCAGCGGGTGCCCACTGAACCGCGTCAGGATGTGAGGTATTAAGTGATGGGCGCTTTCAGATGACTGAGAGCCACTGCCCGTTCAACTTGCTCCTATATCAGCATACTGTTGACCCAGCAACGCGTGCGTTTCAACACTCAATCGAGGTCAGGTTATAGTGGTGACGCGCAACTAAGCCAGGTCGCAACTTTACACGTACTAACACATGTTCCAATGACGGCCCATATTCACTAATACACGTTTATGCCACTCTGCATTTCTGTAGGACGGTGAAGTGGACATTTTGCTTCGAGTTCAGGTACATGATATAAGTTTCGCGCGGAATATGTTTCATTGAACTAAGCTTTGAATTTACTAATATATGTGATCAAGAAATTCAAAACTTTACCTGAAGATTTAAAATATCAAAATATCTTTAAAAGAATTATTACTAACTATGTATTACAATTCCAATGTTGATCTCTATTTTATATCTTTATGTACGCAAAAGCGACGTACGGAATATTTGAATCATTGAACATTCAAATAGTGCTATATAAAAGTCAAGAATATAAAAGCACTTAGCTTTATATCTATTTTAAGTTCCACTTTAGGAAATACTCGTCCAAATGTGTCGCACGCAGCAATTCGACATTGCAATAAATTTAGTACAGAGTCAATGGGACCCCACCTGTTGACTCTTCCTCCTTCAGTAACTGAGGAAACGTCACCAAGGCTTCTGACATACATGAATACAGTTGCAAAGAATTTAACGGGTTCTAAGTTATCGCTCATTAACATGTACAATATTAAAAACTTATTTAGGTACAGGCTGACTTCGGTGTCATAATTCAGACCAGACTTTACTAACTTCAAACTCAGTAAATTATAGCGACTCAAACAGTCAGTGGCGTGCACTGGCTTTTACGGCAAGGTAGGCAGTAATCTCCAAGGATAGACATCTATGTATAGGTAACAGGTCTTTACGAAATAAAGGTACCTACCTATCTACACACCCACAAAACACAGGACCTTCGTTAGCCTGTGTCGTGTGTACAACAAAAGAAGATCTAGCAATAACTCTATTATTAGGTCGGGTATCAAAAATACTAAGGTAGGCAGTGCCTTTTTGCCTATATGGTGTGCACGCCACTGCCAACAGTTTAGTTGTTTTCGTGACTGAGACATTTTAAACTTATTTTAATGTATCGTTCCTTATCCATTTACGAACAAATGTATGGTCACACAAACATTTACAACAACAAAAAAAGCTTTGGCCAGGAAAAGGAGTATACCATTGAAATCGCTATCATTGGCTGGTTAAAAAAACACTAAGTCCCCCCAAAGTCATTCTGCATGGCAAGGTGAGATTTTCGAGATCAAGAGAGAAAAAATAGGATGATCGTCTCTAATAATGAGACTTAGCATTGTAACTTTGGTACGTATGGTTTCATACTCGTATATTTAAAAAAAACTACATAATAATAGTATTTATTGCATTCGACGACGAGAGCTAGCTGAGTAAAAGAAACTGTTTTTGTAACACAGCAATATAGCGAAAAAGAAACCTTAAAGTAATATATTATTGTATTCAGTATTACATATAAACCGGATTTTTTCCTCACGTGTGCATATCATTTTATCTTCAAAGAAGCACATAAATATAAAAAAACAGCAAACTTCCTCTCGACATTTCCACGTATCGCCACACTAGCCACCTCCGCAAACTCCGGCTAAACTCTAAAAAGCAGGGTTTATTCATAGGAAATAATTAGTACGGGGCCCAGTGAGCACGGGTCGGAGCATTCGCTCGTGAGGCGTCTGTGATGTTATTCATATATAGCTGGGCGTGTATCAAACGACATCGGCACTGGATTGATCCCCTCTGATTCACTGTCGGGAGGGATTATGACTATGAATACGGTAACGCGATCACTCCGATTGATACTCGAGTCGGTACAGTCAGTATCGTGGCTAGTGGCGCAACGAATGTATTTCGTTTTTTTTTTTTTAAATGTTCATTGATACACTTGTTATAATGAAACGCTTATGACTTTGGTTAGGTTTAAATAAAATTATGTACTTATTTAATTTTTTTACAGTTGTAATGATAAAAAGTATGCAGTTATGTAATAAAAAGTGGTAATTAAGTAACTTCTTCTAAATTTGTATATGCGTTCGCGGATATCTTGATATCGGGTTTTAGATATTCCCTTTTAGTTGGTAAAGTATTAAATTATCTTAATGATTCCTTGATAAGGAAACCAGGATCTGGTGATGGCATCCCAGGAAAATCGAGGGAAGACAAAAACTTGTTGGGATTTCTTACTTCTTAGTTGACTTCAACCAGTACAAGCCGCCCGCCTATACATTTTTAAAGTTTCCCTCGATTTATCGGGTTAATCATTATCAAACCCTGATTTGCTTATTATTGGACCAATTTGTAAATATTTTCGCAACACAAAAAAAACATAAAACTCTGTTCATAAACGACGTAGTTATCGGCGAACAAACAAAAAAGCTATTTATATATACGGTCGAATTGAGAGAAACTCCTTTTTTTAAGTCGCTTAATATTCAGTGTGCTTTTAATAATCTAGTCACAGACAATTTTCCTTTAACTTCCTATTCGATCAATTACTGAAATTATACAGGGATGGTTGCTCACTGTACTTACATGTTTCTCTGATTAGTGCCGTCATGGAAACAGTTTATTCATTAACTGTTAAATATTCTGTTTCCTGTTTGTTGCTATAAAATTAGTATATTTTCCTGTTTACCAGAGACTTATTCAGGGATAACCAATTTCCGTTTGTCAGAAAACCCTGTTGCTTCATCCAAAAAGAGATGACTGTTGCCGACTGTAGGCGGCATTTCAATTATTATCCACGAATGAAAACACGATTTCCCATTTGTTACATAGTTGCGAACGGTCTCACAAAAAATATGTCTCACTTATTTGATTGATCGGTCTACCCTGGGCCGCAAGTGAAATCCCACTAGGTGCTTATGACTTTGTTTTACAGAACTACCAGTGTACGGCCGATTTCATGCGTATGGTTTCAGTTATTCATTCAAATATACATAAATATATTGAGCATCTGTAGTCCAGTTGGTCGGATACTTGACTGTAACCGGGAGGTCGCGGGTTCGAGTCCGGCTACTGGACGTGTACCAATGGGACTCATTTTCAGAGCCTATGTACGCATCGCAACGCTCGTACGGTGAAGGACAACATCGTGATGAAACCCGCACACCACAAGGTGTGTGCACCCTACAACGGCGATGGGCTCACCCCCTGTCACGTTGGGTTAAATACGCTTGGAGAACCGTGGGCATTTGCTTATTAAGCAAGTGCTTCTGCCTACCCCGCTTTGGGATTAAAAGTGTATTTTTTTTTTAGATTATGTATGTATACCTGTACTATTATAAAGAGGAAAGATTTGATTGTTGCATCGAATATTCCCCGAAACTGCTGGACTGATTTTAAAAATTACTTTACGTTAGGAAGCTGCACTATCCCTGTGTGACAATATTTTACCCCGAAATTCCCACGGAAACGGTAGAAGAGAGTAACACCGTGCCGCACAGCTAGTATATATTAAATTAATAATAATTTTATAACAGGTACAGTAGACTCGATTGAAAGAACAGAAAGATTTCGAGTCGAGAAAATATTACATCCGGAATATTAGAATTGTCAGACAAATTGCAGTCTCGCTGTATTTGTCATCTCCTGGGAGTAGGTATTCGAAGTTAGAGAGTATAAAAATGAATCGCTAAATGTGTTTTTAAACGCTCTCGAAAGCTCGAGAAAGACTAGACCTATTCCTTAATTTTTTACTGTACAGAAAAAAGGTCCTTATGAAAAAAAAAGAAAATGGTACTGGATATAATATTAATTCGAAATGAGTACCTATTCATAATTAAGACAGTACATCGTCTGTCGAGTTCACTAGTCTATATAAATAAAAATAGCTTTTGCCCGCGACTTCGTCCGCGTAGCATGTCTTTTATAAAGAGAGATCTTTGTGTAATAGAGTAAAAGCTTAAAAAATGCTTATTTTTACGACCTTCTGCAATTCAGTTGATCGGATACTTGACTTGTAATCGTGAAATCGCGGGTTTATCTCCGAATACTGGACGTGTACCAATGGGACTCTTTTTGAGAGCCTATGTACGCAACACAACGCTCGTACGGTGAAAGACAACATCGTGATGAAACCCGCGCATCGCAAGGTGTGAACTCTATAGGAGGAACTTGTAGCTATCCCCGCTCACACCTCGACGTGAGGGGACGATGCCGAAGTCACGTGGCACCGTCGCTCTCGGTGGGGGTCCGATGAACTCGCGCGCAGGCCCCCGCTGTGCGCGCGACCGACCCCTGGGCCCTTTTAGTCGCCTACGACAGGCAAGGGAGAACCGCAGCCCTATTCTGACGCCCAGAATTGCAGGGCCAATGCTTATTCTATACTGGTAGGTATAGGTTTCATTGCATCTAGTAGCTTATAACCAATTTAAAAAATAGGAGAATGTTCTGGAATCACCTGTATGTTTTATGTTTGTTACGAACTGTTACTGAAAAGATCGACTGGGTGACCCGATTTTCTTTTATTTAAACTTTTGAGCTTTTTTTTTATTTATTATTGTACAGTTCTGGTTATAAAATCCACGAGAAGAAAGGGTGGGAACTTTGCTCAAAGCTTCTGCTGCATAGCTCTGTGTCAATCAATCAGTAATGTACCGAATCAACCATAGCTTTTAGTATTCAAACTGTTCAATATAATCGAATAATGCAAGCGACAATAGTTGTTGTACTGATCGGAAGTGTGGTCCATCGACTTCTGCCATCACATCCTGTGGGCGGAAGTGGCACACCGTCTCGTTACTCTTGTTAAACAGTTAAACAACTAAATGGTCTAGTGGAGAATATCCCCACCGCACGCTTAACACAGTTACAAGTTACAAACTGTCCCGGATGGGAATTTTCATTTCCATTACTCAGGTACAGTCAAGCTTCTTAAAATCTTGGGCCACAACATGACGTCGTTGTAATACTTCTTTACAGACAGAGCTACACCAATACCACGAATCTAGCGCTTTCCTTCTTTCACAACATTTTCTGCGCAGTACAGTCTGGATGGAAGTCTACAAGTCACAGGTAAAAAGGTACCTAGTGAACAGGTGTGCTCCATCGTTGACCACATCGCTGCTTAACATCTCATGGATGGTGGTCAAACGCTCGTTCATTGTGTTTTAAAAAAAAAGATCGGCCCTGGACTAATGACTTTTCGAAGATAGAGACACAGAAAAGAACTAATAGGAATTACATTAAACTGATTTTGCTATAATACTCGTATAATATCCCGGAGAATTCACACGATGCCTAGACCTTAAACTATACTGCGTGTAAAAGGTCCCAGAGAAATGATGTTTGAAACGTTGCTGTGCTCGTTAATATGAGCAACTTTACTAAGGCGAGAATGCGAGGGGAAATGAAAAAATGTTTATTCATCTCCATACAAAATGACATATGCGGAGACAAAAAATTGTCTAATTTGTATATTGACAAGCCCAACAACGTTTCTAAGACCATTGCTCGGGGTCCTTTTACACTCTGTATTTTTACAACATTATTTTGTTTAACAATTAGGGCTTGAAATTAAGCCTGAGCAAATACTTTATACCAAGTATTGTATACCTTTTAATTTAATAACAATCACACGTGTCATGCTATCTCTCGGAGGAAGAAGTACTAACGCCATTCTACTTTTTGTTGGGTGGATTTATTTTTGGATATACATGTTTTGTTTGAATTATTGACATTTGTGAAATTCAAATTTCCAGTTACAATTGTCTGGAATCTGTGTTTCCTGCGCAGTATAGTTTGAAGGTCTTCAAGTCGCGAGTGAATAGGTACCTACTGAACAAGTGTGCCTCATCGTAGACCACATCGCTGCTTAACATTAGGCAGGATGGTGGTCAAACGCTTGTTCATAGTGAAAAAAAAATTATACGTGATAATATTTTGTTTCGCTCTATACGTATTTCTACAAGGGACAAACTATTGTCAGTCTTGGGTATTGATTGTTGTTTCAGAATACGGCTTTTAGTCTAGCGTCAGCTAACCGTGTGTGAAATGCATTTCTTATTTACACTGTGTTTTATGGCGAAATCCGCGCAAACAGCACAGTGGGAAAATTATAAAATACCTAAACATGGTAATAAATACGTTTGAGCAAATCTGCATACGAAACTAAAAGCTCGTAGACCTTTCGTAACTGTTCAACTGTGGTGTGATATCAGATTCTGATATTCTGCGTTGTTTAATCGAGCAATAGTTAGGTACTTTATCATAATAGAATTTTTGAAATGATTATTACAAAACATCTCAATTTGTCTCCATTTCACCTTGTAATGGGAAACAATAAAAATAATAGCGGCAATATTTTTTCCGATTTCTATTAAATGACATTTTGAGCGTTCAATATGTCGTCGTAATGAAGATTTGAGTCTCAGCTCGAACGTGCCCCGATGTATCCGGCACCGATAATGACTTTAGCCCCGTCCGCCGGCGCCGCTTCAGGCGATTGCAAAATGCCCTTCTAGGTATTGTCTATACCTTTTTTAGGGTTCCATAACTCAAGAGGAAAAAACGTAACCCATACATTTCCCTACTAGTTTGTTGACCGTCCATATAAACCCTTTTCTATTTAAGTAATACCGTTTTGTATAGTGTAGAAACAAATCTGAAAACTATAGTACGTATTTTACTTCGTCTACGTGTTGAATTTAATGCAGTTTTCTTTGATAGATAGAGTTATTCTTGAGGAAGGTTTATATACATAATATATCCATATAACATAGAAATACTGTTTATATGTGTACATTCGCAAAACAACTTTTTCCGGGACAGCTAGTAAATCATAAAACACAACAGTTTTTTTTTTTTAAACGCATGCCGTAGTTATACTATTTTTGTACCCACGCAACAGTACGAAACGTGCACAAAATATAGGCAATATCGAGCTTATTTTGCGCTATTATAGCCGATACAAACATTTAACTCTACGTCGTACTACTACCTACTTTCCTAAACTATGTTTTAATATTAACCCAACTACAAAATACGGAACCGTCGGTATATAAATTCTACACGAACTTGCCCAATTTCACTCTTTTTTTTCTCTAAAATCTGTCTGAACACTCTGTCACTGGACGCGCGTCGGGCAATTTTCACCAGTGAATGGGTTTCTATTACGTGAGCTAACTGAGTTTTAAAAAAATACACAAAACATTGCCTTCTGTGGGAAGTAGAGTATGACAGTTGTATTTTGTTACAGAGTTTATGTAGTACAGAACAGCATGTAATTTCCATACGGGCATTTAGTTATGTTAAATATCATGCAACGCAGTAGCTGCCTTTAATTGAGACTATGTCACAAGTACACCTCTGTCGCAAATTTATTGTTTTTGTGTATGTTTTGTTGGCTATCTAAACCAATATTATAAACAGGAATGGTTTGATTTTTGATTGTTTGTCTGGATTGAAACAACTAAACATATTTGAAAAATTCTTTCCCCGTTGGAAAACTACATTATTCCTGAGTAACGTAGGCTATATTTTATCCCCTAATTCCCACGGGAACGAAAAAACGCGAGTAAAATCGTGCGGTACAGCTAAATGAATGAAATAAAACAACAACATAAACACTGTCTAAAATACAACGCACGCCTTTTAATCCCAAATCGGGGAAGGCAAAGGCATTTGCTAAGGAATTGCCTACGACTCTAACCCAACGTGACTGGGGATAAGCCCATCGACGTTATAGAGTTCCCACACCTTGTGGTATACTATACTTTCAACACAATGCTGTTATTAACTTATGAGTGTTGCCTATTGTATACAGACTCTGAAAAAAAAACCCCTAGTACATCAGGTCTCAAAACCGTGACCATCGATTACAGATTCAAGTACGCAACCACCAGACCCCGGACGCTTCTGCTATTATTACTATTGGCAAGGTATAACAAAAGACAAAAAAAGTCTGGGTTGTTTATTTAATTATAAACCTCCGTGCTCGTAGAGCCGTATCCTAAAACTCTCCTCAATTATAGATCTCAGACCTCAAGTATCGTTTGTCTCACTTCAATAGTATTGGGGCAAGCGCGAAACACTATGCTCAAGCAACAGGTTTAATACCGGCTATTGCTGCAGAATACGCGTCAAAAGTTGTTTCATAAGCTAGATTTCCTGGAAAACAGCACCTAGTTAATGAATATTCTCTAAGAGGATAAACAAGTCAAATGCAAAAAGTTGTACATCCACGCTTCAGGGCTTTGACTCTTTCCACTTTTCCAACAAACTCGGTATAACATAATATGTTTAAAACAACTGTGGACGTCCCGTGATACCACCCGCGTAGTTTTCGTCATTCATAAAAAGTTTAACACTGTTGCAATACCTTAATATTTTATCTTTAAACGAGCAATTCTTGTATATATATATATATAATTGGAATCTCGGAAACGGCTGCACCGATTTTCATGAAATTTGGTATGTAGAGGGATTTGGGGGCGATAAATCGATCTAGCTAGGTTTAATTTTTAGAAAACATCTTTCCAACCGTGTTTTCGGGCATGAAAAATTGCTCATATTGTTAATACGACTCTTACTGACATCTATTGCCGAGTAGTAATACTATGCTATACGTAGGATGGTGCGGGGGACGTTTTGGTTTTGAAGTAACTAGAGATGGGGTTATGAAAAAATCGAAGGAAAATAATCGATTTTTTTACTTCGAGCGAAGCAAGGTCGTCCAGGTACTATGAAATTAAGTTACAAACTTCTAGTTGTAATAATATCAATACTTCCATAGCTACAACTTTTCATTCCACGCCCATTTTATCATCTTTTAACGGGGTTTCGCATAAAAAATAGGGTATGTATGTCCTTTCTCAGCCTGTAGAATATCTGTGAACTAAATTTGAGAGAGAAAAGTTTATTTGAACCAAAAAACAAGAAAGAATAAACACAAGTAATCAATAATAAATTTAAAAAAAACAAACACAAGCCAAATTTAAGACAGAAATTAACATAAAACAGAAACAAAGATAAACACAGAAATGAACATAGAAACACAAAAATAAAAACAACGATATACACAAGAAACACAGAAATAAAAGGGAATTAAATGAAAAAGTAACATGGTGAAGGCGAGTGCTGACGCGTCGCAAGGTGGCCACCTTAAACCTACATTTGGGTCGCAAGTCCCAAACACTAGCGCACAGTTTCCTCCTTTTACCACGCTATGGACCCGGCACCCGCACGGTGAATCCATGGAATGCTAAGATATTGGTCTCTCTTCAGTGTTTGGCTGCAAAAAGGCAGCTGACTCAGCATTATGCTGGGGTTTGCACCCACAACACTGATATTGACCACAACACTGACTGAAGGGAGAAGTCTCTGATTTCATGAAATCGGTTCAGTTGTTGTAGCGTGAAAACTCGATAGACATACAGATAAACAAAGTTACTTTCGCATTGATAATATTCATAAGGATTACCCCAGGTCCACTAAATCTGGTTAACCCGTAGTTGACAAACAATTAAAAACTTGAATTTGGTACATCTCTAGAATAGTTATTCCGCCATTATAAGTAAAACCCTTTAACTACCCCGACTAACCTCTAATAATGACTTTGGCAGAAGTACTACGAACCATAAAATTGTATTTATGTTCTTTACAATAAACTCAAACTCTACTGAACGAATTGTGATAATTCTTTTATTATGAACTGTATTCATTACAATATTTGTGTTATATTTTCCCGAATTTCCACGGGGACGCAATGAGATTGAAATAACACCGCGGGACGCAGTTTCGGAAACTGTCACGCAATACAATGTAAAACTGTGTGCGCGCATTTTTTGTTTTTTATTTGTATTTTTTTTGTCATTTGCGACTCGTATAACAGAAATAGTGGACCAGCCCCCCTAGCACAGCGCTCCAAGAAAAAAGTGACAAGACATACAACGCGCTACGATTGGTTGAAACAAACTGAGTCGCACGATGTGTGACATAGCAGCCAATCACAGCGCGTATTTGCTCTATGTCGTGTCCCTCTTGACGCCCGTGCTCGGCCTGCAGAAAGAGTCAACCAGTTTCAATTCCATTTAAAAGGGGCAGTATTTCCTCCTGCAAAGTTGGAGAACAAAGTTGTTATTTTCATGTATAGGTATTATAATGTATCTAAGAATATTTGTAATTCTTTCACCTGGAAGAATCCAAAACAAGACGAAGTTTTCGAAACCAAAAATATAAACAAATAAATATTATTTATGTACTAGGTGTCTCGGCAAACATTTGTTTTGCCACAGCATAGGTCGCCTTTGTACCCCGTATATTAGACGATATACAGCTTTTAAACCTTTCCTAAATTTCCACGTGTAATTCAAGACCAAAATTAGCCAAATCGGTCCAGCCGTTCTCGAGTTTTAGCGAGACTAACGAACATTAATTCATTTTTATATAATACTAGCTGTCTCGGCAAACAGTAGTTTTGCCATAGGAAGTCGCCTTAGTACCCCGTGTATTAGATGAAGTACACCTTTTAAACCTTCCCTATACTTCCACGAATAATTCAAGACTAAAATTTGCTGATTCGGTCCAGCCGTTCTCGAGTTTTAGCGAGACTAACGAACAGCAATTCATTTTTATATATATATAGAAGACTAGCTGTCCCGGCAAACACTTCTTTTGCCGTAGGAAGTTTTATACCTCGCGTATTGGAAGAAATACACCTTTTAAACATTCCCTGGAAGTCCACGAATAATTCAAGACCAAAAATAGCCAAATCCGTCCAGCCGTTCTCGAGTTTTAGCGAGTCTAACGAACATCAATTCATTTTTATATATAAGTCTAGTTGTCTCGGCAAACATTTGTTTTGCCGTACAAAGTCACCTTTTTACTCCGTGTATTGGAAGAAATACACCTTTTGAACCTTCACTGGACTTCCACGTGTAATGCAAGACCAAAATTAGCCACATTGGTCCAGCCGTTCTCGAGTTTTGGCGAGACTAACAAACAGCAATTCATTTTTATATAATAGAGACTAGTTGTCTCGGCAAACATTTGTTTTGCCATGGGAAGTCACCTTTGAACCCCGTGTATTGGAAGAAATACACCTTTTAAATCTTCCCCGGACTACTACGAATAATTCAAGACCAAAATTAGCCACATTGGTCCAGCCGTTCTCGAGTTTTGGCGAGACTAACGAACAGCAATTCATTTTTATATAATAGAGACTAGTGGTCTCGGCAAACATTTGTTTTGCCATGGGAAGTCACCTTTGTACCCCGTGTATTGGAAGAAATACACCTTTTAAATCTTCCCTGGACTACTACGAATAATTCAAGACCAAAATTAGCCAAATCGGTCCAGCCGTTCTCGAGTTTTAGCCAGACTAACGAACAGCAATTCATTTTTATATATAAGAAGAGATGATTTAAAAAATGTCCTGTTCTCTTAGCGCAACTGTTGCTATCAGTAATAATAGCTGATAATAAAATATCTACTGATACACAGGCTAGTCAGAAAGACACTTATTGTCACTGAAAACAGAAAACAACAAAAAATAAACACACAGTAATTAAAGAATAAAGAAAAACACGGTATCCAAATACATCATATGTCTTAAATACCAGATGTACGGCTGTGTCTGGGTGTACGGTAGGGTCTGGTGTGCTACGATAAGAAGCAGGCACTTTTCCTTTCTTATTCTATGGGGGTGAAGCAGCCGGAGTTATTTCTTCTTCGAGTGTTCGATCTGCGTGACTGTGGCGACGCCCACTTTTATTCTAGGCTAAATATTTAAAGTCCTGAACTTTATGGCTGTAAGCGGCAGATAACTGAGCATAATGCTAGGGTCTGCACCCACAATAGTGATTTTGAGGTGTGTGAACCCTATAACGGCGATGGGCTCACCCCCTGTCACGTTGGGTTAAATACGCTTGGTAAACCGTGGGTATTTGCTTTAGCAAGTGCCTCTGCCTACCCCTCTTTGGGGTGAAAGGCGTGAAGTGTATTTATTTATTTATTTTTTAATAGTGATTTTCAGTCAGAGCCTAGTGCTTTTGGGGATATTTCCGAAAGTAACAAGCAAACAACAACGACAAAGCAACAAGTAATCAACAATCTCTAAGCACCAACTCATAATATGAATTTACAGGAATTGATGTAAAGTAGCAACTAATTAACCAAGTAGGTACTACTCGTGTTTTGAAACTCCCCGTCTCCCATTTCTGTTCAAGTAACGTTGATCTCTTTCTGTTCGTGTTGGTTTGAAAGAGACAAACGATGATCAAGCATATCGTCTCAGAATAACGGCACTTAATTACCCCAGTATTTCATTTGATTTATAAAAGTAAATATTTTTTCGCGCATTCCAAAATATTGGCTGATTGAAAATATGTTCAATGATATTGTGTTTCAGACGGTTGTTTTGCTTAAAAAAACTTTGTGACAGGTTTTTTCTTTCACCTTGGACAATATGGGTAATAAATATAAATAATGTATTGCATTCATCTAGAGTAAGTAAAGTCGGTCAAACATATGTTCTACCTCTGTTGAAACTCATAGGAATGTCATTATTTATTTTTTACTATGGCACATTAACAACTTTACATTATTGATCTTCTAGTGATACAGGACACAAAACTAGTAACCAAAACTGATACACCATTTTCTTTCCCGACCGCAAATAGGATGTTATATACTGTAATGTCTCCCCATGATACCCTGTTTTTATATGTAAGTACCTACCTAACTACCCAACCTACGTAATGAAATCTAAATACATAAAAGCAACAGCTAACTGACTTACTGACATATCAACTCACAGCCCAAACGGCTAAACACAGACACTTGAAATTTGGAAGGGACGTAGCTTAAGTACCGTGGGGGTGCACGAGGGAAGGAATTCCCGAAATTCCTACGGGAACAGGAGTTAGCGGAAAAACTTTTAAATGAAAAATCTTAATCACGTATATTAGATGTTTGAAATGTAGATGGAAATTCAAAGTTTACTTATGGCTATATCCTACGTGAACGGGAGTCAAAGGGATTTTTTTTTTATGAATAAATCTAAACCGCGTAAGTAAGATGCTTGAAATTTGACATGGATGTATCGTTTTATCCAAAATTTATAACAAACCAAATTATCCTAAACTAAGGGTCTTACTAATAATGGGCGAATTATTATTTGGAAGATACACAAAGCTCAACTTAATTTGTCAGTTGTATGTCAAATACGGAATAACCAGTTGTTGTAGACGTATAATAAGCGTTGTATAAGATATAACGCCTTTATTGGTAAGGGGGTTATAATCTAAAGATTAATAACAATTAATTATTCAACTGAGCTACTTATGCTCGTACCTCGTACCTTATACAAAGATAAAAATAGGTAAATTTAAAACTTTTCTCGAACACACGAAGATCTTTCTTTTGTAATACGCCACGCGGACGAAGTCGCCGGAAAAGCTAGTATCAAAATAATTAAACAGAATTCTTGGAATAGCATCCAGTTATTATAATCTAACATGTTTCTCGGTGTTCGCGCTTCCAATAGAACTAATAACATCACGGCTTTTACTATAAAAAAGATTATTCTCTTCAACTTTTCTCGAGTATAAATTATTAATAAAACGTAGCGTTCCAACTTTTAAATTGGCGGAATACGCAAGTAGCTGTGCGCGACAGCGGCTCAACACGCATGGAGAAATGGGACCATGATAAATATGTAGTAGGGAAACCAATCAGCAACCCCTCCTTTTGCCAAAAAGCCCTAACTATTTTGTGTTCCAAGTGTACATTTTCGACTTTCACCGTGCGTATGTCTAACTTCAAATTTTGAATAAGTTAGTGATGTGCGTTTACGTTAATGTGCGGTAACGTGAGTTTGTGGGGCAAATAAGTACAATAAAAAATAGATAAATAAAAATGTACGCCTTTTAATCCCATACTTTACGAGTTTATGCATGACACATTTAAGTTGTAAAGGCGATTTTACCTGCAGTTTAAACCGTCCCGTACGAAAAAAATACCGCTAAGCTATCTACGTATACATATTAAAATGTATTGATGTTCGTTAGTCTCGCGAAAACTCGAGAACGGGTGGACAGATTTTGCTAATGTTGTCTTGAATTACACGGAGAAGTTCAGGGAAAGTTTAATAGGTGTATTTCTTCCAATACACGAGGTGTAAATCTTCCTACGGCAAAAGAAGCGTTTGCCGGGACAACTAGTCTAAATTATAAAAGGAAAAGATCACTGACTGACTGACATATCAACGCACAACCCAAACGGCGAAACGTAGGCACTTGAAGTATGGTACGAACGTAGCTTAGGTACCGTACGTGCACTAAGAAAGGAATTAGCAAAATTCCCACGGGAACGGAAATAAACGGGAAAATTCTTTTGTATGAAAAATCTAAATGTCTGAAGTTGGATGCTTGAAATTAGGGATGCAGGTACCTTAGTACATTTAAAACTTAGTTCCAACAGGATATAGGAAAATTTCCACGGGACCGGGAGATAGCGGCAAAAAACTTTTGTATGAAAAAAATAAACCGCGCAAGAACGATGATTGAAATTTATACAGGTACTTTATTTAACGTAAAGCTTAGGTACTTCCAACGCGATATTGCAAAATTCCCACGGGAACGAGAGTTAGCGAAAAATCTATATTTATATGTATACCTATCTATATGAGCTCCCTCGTAATTGTTAGTTTCTTGTTACAAAGTAAAATGATGGTAAAATTATAAATTTTTAAATAGTAAAAACTATTACAAAAAAAGGCTCAAAAGGTCCACCTTCAGCAGCGATGCATAGGCGTGTTCGTTTGAGCATAGAATCCCTACTCATATGATTAGGGACTCCAAGAATTGTAACAGCTCGGCTATGAAGAATCGTAGTACTCGTTCATGAATCTATGCGAAAATGATCCAATACTGCCTTCCATATTTGGGTCCCGATTGATTGGTCGTCCTTCGGGCCTATTTCCTCTAAATGAACCGGTGAACCATTTTCCGGAAACAGTCACTGGAAGGCAACCTACGTTGTTCCGCCTCTGGTCTCCCATCAATAAATCGCTCACAATAAAGCTCACGTGCTTGCTCAAGGTTTCCATCAGCTGCCCCCACACATAACATTATCTCGTAATATTATTTCCTATTGCTGTAGAATAAAGAAGAAACAGTTTAGAAGATGAACATTTCAGTATTATTATTCTTCCACGAAGTCAAAAGTTATATTGATGCTGTTCGTCATACTGATATCTACCTACATGCTACTCATTAATCTCTAGTCTATTCGCGACAAAGTGTGGAATGCCCATCCATACTTTAGTTTATTTTTTTAACTTTATTTTTTTTCAATGGCAATTTTGTGATTGTCTGTGAATCAATCTATGTTTAGTTTCTGACGTCTGATCGACGGTTACTTGTCACCCATCTACAACCAAAACATGTTGATATGATTAAGTTTTTGCGTTCATCATTCAGCTATGTAGTTCATCGAATGTGAATCAATTACTCGTATAATTGTGCCCCTAACCCTACCCCCGGACCCAATATTCATAAGTGGCTGGTAATCATCGTTCTTAGGTTAGTATTTCAAATCAATTCCTTCATTGTTTACTTAAGGGATGGGCGGCGTTTTGTAGTGATATCGAAAACAACAAGTGGTCATGAAATTCGATAAGTTGTTTAATTCCGTTGTGCCATTAATAAAGGCTTTCTCTATAGACCCTTCAATTCCCACTGCAGGACTTGTTTACTCCCTGTATTGTAGGTTAGTGTATATAAAATAACAAAAAAACAGCGTAAGTACAACGCTTATATATTATAACGACGAAAGATTTGATTGAATCCAAAAACTAGTATGTATACAACGAAATTACTTCTACTTACTACACCACACCGTAGTCTGTATGCTACGCAGAATCTTTTCGTAGCATCTACGACGCTAGACCACGCCGTCCCGTCGTAGTGATATATTGAGCCATATTTTATTTTACGATAAATTATACCACAAGATAAAAGGAGTAAGATTAGCCGGAAATTGTTATTGGAGAGAGGTATTGCATGATACGGCACTATGTGCAGTTTATTACATCGATATAGTGTAAGGTTTTGTGTCTGATTAATTCTTTTCGACAATTCATTCGTTAAAAAACGATGATGACATGTAAAAAGCCAAAAAATACGGTACCGTGTCTTTTTCTTTAGGTTCTGTGTCAAGTTTTTCATTTATGATTTTCATTTCGAAAATAGGTTTTTTCTAAGAGGCCAGAAGCCATTACAACCGCAGTACTTATATTATGTGTCTATCCCACTGAGTACCTACCTACAAAAAAAATACTTTGACGATAGCAACATGGCCGCTGTTTGTTATAAAAACGGTAGAATGAAAGCTTTTCTTACGAACGCTGCCTTAACTATGAAAGATATTATATTTTTGAGTTCTAGAGAAAAGATGTGGAGCTTGAAAATGCCTACAAAAATGTCTCGCTAAAAATTAAGCTTGCTCAATCTCTTGTTCAATAATATTGTGCATGCAGATATATAGTGCAATATTATTGTTGGCGTATGGGGCGCCTTAGACGCCGATATTTAAGGGCTGATGCAGATCCCAAAACGCGTAAGCATAAAAAACTATTAAAGTGACAACTTTAATTTTAATAAATAATAATGTTGTAATTGTAAGTGAACACATACTGTATCTATCGGTGTTGTTATCATGCTTAGAGGACATAGTGCCTGTACTGGTGTAAAATGAAATGCGTGTTTACCTTCTCTAACCAAGATTTTCCACATGTATTTATCACCGACACGCTTGTAATTAGCGTCATGGTAACAAAGAACCATGTTTAAATAGTCTCTAATAGTGTATCGTTTGTGAATTATTTATGTTTCACAACGCAAATAACTTTGTTGTTGTTTTAATGACGCTTTGGCGATGACGCGAGGGCGACTGTCATAGACTGGTCGCACCCACGCAGTAATATTGACAATAATTCCCATAATGACAATAATATTGCGTGTTTAGCGGACCGTATTGTGGTATTGATCTATATTATTGTGAATATCTTAAAATACGGCGTCAATATCAGGAATTTTAAATATTATGGTGTCTATACTGACTCTATTTATTTATTTTGGGACAAGACATACACATCTATCGCAATATTTTAGTTGAACCGGAGCACTGAAAGGGAGATCACGATTTTTTTTTAAATGAAAGACTAATATATTGCTTATAATGTACCTTCATGTGATAAAGAATGTTTAAAGGAATTTATTAGAGTATGGGAAACGTGTCCCGAAGTATGGAATACAGCATCAAATAATTATCGTGACAAAGTGAAAAAGAACGTTGCACATGATAAGTTTTTTTTATTTTCCTCGCAGTTAGAGGATCTATACGTGAATGAGCTCTTTTCCAAAGTTAATATTGCCAAAAATATTGTAAAGTTGTGCGGAGGTCTGAATGTTGCATATTATTGTAATTTTCAGAATATTAAAATAGCTCAGAACCTCTTGAGATGAGAGGAATTAGTTGAGCGTTTGAACCTGTCCCTTGTTTAAGTCGCAACTTGGAGCGAGACCAATCTGGTCAGGTTCAATGCGCAAAGACCCAGGCGTGTCTATTCTCAGCAAAAAGGAGCCCACTTCATCTGGCCCCCACTTTCCAGGATGTACCCCTGCCTATAGCCAATCGGCTGGAGCTTTTAGGCATGACGCTGACCCCCAACCTCAACGTTGGCTCCTATATTGAGGCTACGGCCCAACGCGCAGCCAAGAAGCTGGGCATCCTCTCGAAGGTGCGACGGTTTTTCACACTGTGATTACACATAGATACAGTGTGAGCAACAACTGATCCGAATCACAAGTTCGATCGTTAATGAAGGAGTTTCTATACTATAATAGTAACTCCTTCATTAGTGGTAGAATGAATCAATTGGTAAACAAAACACTTAAAGAAGCACATTTCGATTTGATAGTATCAATTTCCTGAATAATTTTATGAGTAGAGATAAGTGGGAAACTATCCCCTACCAGTAGACAGGCTGTTTTTTGCTCGACTACAAAGCCTAGCGCATCGCCGCAAGGTTACGAGCCTATCTGTCTTCTATCGGGTGCATTTCGGAGAGTGTGCTACAGAGTTTCATAACCTAATACCCCCATCGCGTTTTTACAATAGGACAACCAGAAGAACGGCAAAACGGCATCCATACCAAGTGGATGTGCCAAGTACAGTCTGAAGGTCTTCAAGTCGGGTGAATAGGTACCTAATGAACAAGTGTGCTCCATCGTAGACCACATCGCTGCTTAACATCAGGCAGGTTGGTGGTCAAACGCTTGTTCATAGTGAAAAAAAAGATATTATAACTGAATTATAAAGATAAAATATCATAAGGAATATTCAAATAGTGCAAAACCATATTTGTAGCCAATTAGTGCAACCTTTCAAATATTCGCATCTAATAAAGTAGCACCTTTTTTGTCTGCAAAAAAAGTACTTATTTAGTAAACATTTTTTTCTAAGAAAGAAACAACCCTATTTTTAGTGTCAATCGATAGACAATATAGAACTAGCATGTACATAAAGCCAACTAACATATGCCACAAAAATAAACATTGCGAGTTTAACGTTTAACTTAGAAACTTCATAACCTCAGGATTGTTTTACAGTTCCCGTGGCAAAATAGTCATGGTTCGGCAGGAAGTTGAGCCGCGGTCGAGATAAGCTCATGATAGGGGCACTTGGAAACAAGATAACAGTTTCACATACATATATACGAATGTTGTTAAAGCTATTTCGGTTTGCGTTTAGTCCCGTTTGTGAATGAAAAGTTGCCTGATGAACGAGTGTGCCTCATTGCTTTTTTTTAACCACATCGCTGATTAACATCGATGTGGTTTAAAAAAGCATGGACGTCAACTCTGTGTTACTAATACCATCAAGGGGAACCGTAGACTCGATCATTAACGTAACGTAGAGAGGTTATCTTAGTCTTTCAAATTAATATTGTAGCTCTCGTAAGTGACTATTTATGCGTTAATTTAACTTACGATGACGATTGCGTTATTAATGTTGACGTCGCTGCTTTTTTTGACCACATCGATGTTAATCAGCGATGTGGTCAAAAAAAGCAGGGACGTCAACTGTGTTAATGATATTATTATCATCAAGTGGTACGGTAGACTCGATCCTTAACCTTATTAAACAACAACAAGTGCAACACATGTACAACATGGGATGACGGCAACGTGTGTGCTGTGGTAGTATATTTATTATTTATATGTACTACTTTTTACTTTAGCAAGTGCCTCTGCCTACCTCTCTTTGGGATTAAAGGCGGAAGTGTATTTTTTTTTTACTATTCGCCTTACTGTCACGTATATTTAAAAAGCTATGCAACAGATTCAGTAAACAATAGATTTTACGTAGGCCTATTACTCTTCCAATTCACATACTAGAAGAAACCCCAGCTACGTTCGGGAGAAGTTATCCGGTATCAGTGATGTTCCGCTAAAAAGGTCAGCATCATTAGAAATTTACAAAAAACCCGGCAGTTAGAGTTTTCTAAGTCGTCGACTTGAAATAATTATATCTATAACCTTTTATAGTTTAATACAAAATGTATCTAGTATGTGAAATAATTGGAAGAGTAATAGGCCTACGTAAAATCTATTGTTTAGTGAAACTGTTGCAAATAGCTTTTAAAATATAAATGACAATAAGACGAATATGAAAGAGCAGTAAATATAAATAATAAATATTTTACAGCAGCACACGAATTTCCAACATAAGTTAGCCCATGTTAAGTAACTGAAGCACTTGTGTTATGGAATTCAGACGACAAAATATACTTCATTAAAATACATTTTTTTCTTTTAAATACATACTTATATAAATAATAGTAAGTAACAGTATTTGCTTAACACGTGCCGCTACCAATCGCGTGTGTTACTATACGTGACGCAATAAGTTTATTAATAGGTACCATAACATTATTTGGTACATCTTCTAAAAATAATAAAGTACTGCCTATATCAAAGAAGTGTTCATAGAATCTGTAACTCCTGATATCAGACAGAATATAAGTTGTTGGGCTAAGACGACATTTATTTATTGTACAGACATTCGAATACCCATTTACATAATTCAGGGATTCCCCGAAATCATTCCGTGCTAGTCTTGTAATACGTAGAATGAGTATCCTAAGATCCCGCTACAAATTGGAGCGCGACCTGGGTCATTCTACTCTGCGTTGAACTTTCCAAAATTTCGAGAAATCCGTCGTTTTATTTATTTATATTCTATTTTTCCCATGCATAAGAAAAGTAACAAACTTTACATAAAAGTGCTAAAAAACTATAACCAAGTACCGTAAAATGCGAACGAATTTCTCACTTAACTTGTGACTTTACATAATATTCTAATTAGATCATTGGCAAGTATCTTTTCAAAAAAAAATTCTCGCATTTTTCGATTCCTGTGTTATAAAACAATACAGGTTATTGCAGAGAAGTTTGACGCGAGAGTTAATTATGTAATTAAAAAGATAATTGAAAACATGTTTTGTCTTTCTATTTTTTTTTACTTAACAAGTGTCGATACTTCCGTTATTTCTATTCTAATTTACCTAACTTATTAGAGACATCACTTAAGCTAACACTTGTATATATCATAACGATACCAATTACTAATAACTTAGCCTGGGCTACCGTAGTGATCCCTTCCAAAGCGGAGTGAAAATATCAAGGAAAAAATGTATTGAATATTTCTAACCAGCAGATACGAACCTACAGCAGAATCGCTACAGTAAAATAATTAGTAACTAATTGCAGAATGTCCCTCCGAGTGCCCAACGGACTGGCGGCGGCGGCGGCGGCACAACGCGCATACTAATTCGAGGCCCGCCGCGACAGGCCGCCCAGACGCATTCAAATCCCACCCGCCCAAGCCGCAGCTTACAAAGGATATGTGAGACACACCCCAAGATTTACTCGGCAACTTAGATTACTAACCCCCACGCCTTGTGGTCAAGAATTAAACACGTTATCTAATGCGGCACACGTGATTCCCGTTTGCAAACAATTCAATTCTACAGAGACCTCACAGCCGTGACTCCCGCCACCAGTTCCTCGCTTAATTCCATATTCATGACAGGAATTAAATGGCCCCGGCTCCATAACAACCATTCGTAGGTAGTATAATACTTATAAAGAAAAACAAAAATCACCCTAAGGTAACTGACGGGCAGACTCAGCATCAATATTTCGCGACAGTACTGAGCTGAAGATCCATAATATTGTTTTTATTGTACAGTTCACGTTTTAGGTGTACCGTCCAGTTCAACTGTGCTGGCACTCAATGAAATTTTACCCCGAATAAATTAACAATCTTAATTCGTCACTCTGAACCAAAAGTAGGTCATTTAAATTTTTAATTAATTCGGGTCTTTGAGAGATTTATCTAAAAAATTGCGACGACATTAATAACGCAATCGTCATCGTCAATTAAATTCATGCAGAAATAGCGACTTACGAGAGCTACAATATTAATTTGAAAGACTAAGATAACCTCTCTACTATAAAGATAATAAATATTAAAAATAAATAAATGTTTAAAAACCGAGACTCAAAGTGAGTGCTACCAGTCGAGCTTGTCATATGCTGTCGAAGTAGAGTTCTCAGTACAGATGATTTAAGAACATACCTGGGAACTGTTGCTTAGAAACAAATATATTCGAGTAATCATAACACTTATTCTGTTCATATTTTTATTGCCTTTCGCAAATACCGAAGTCTCAGTACTAAGATATCATTAACTATCTTAACTTGTACACAGGTTGCTGCTACATCGTGCAACCTATTAAACTGTTTTCCAGCGAATCAGATAAGGCAAGCCGCCCCAATTGAATCACCCAAGACATGAAGAGGGTTCCCCAAAGTGGAGGGATAAGGTAATGTCGACACCAAATTGACTTGTGTAAAATCAATTTCTCGCCGTCTATCCGTAAACTTTTTAGAGATATTGTATTTGCCTTCCACTTTGGGGTGAGACGGAGTAACCCCAAATTTTCTAGACTCTGAGAAAAAAATAATGTTTTATTTTAACAGAATATCATTGTGGCTAGAAGGCAAGCCGTCACTCGTCTTCACTCACTTCCCTTGTAAGTTAACGTTTGGCTAAATATGTAGTATTAGAAATGTCGTATTATATGAGAACAACCCAAATACCTGTTGCAATATCACGTGGGATGGTACCACGTCGCAAAACTGCTTAAGTTCACTTCTAGTTCTATATTTTTTTGTATACCTCGTTTCAGATTAAAAGATCCAATCAGCACCCAGAGTACTCGGAAGTGTTCGGACAGCGCCGGAAGCATTCGATTGCACTAGCTTTCAGGATTGGCCACCTGAAGGGGGTGAGTCTCAGCTATGAACAGGGAAGTTTTCATTTCGGAGCGCCAGTCGTGGGCGAAGCGCGGACCGGGTCGGTCGAGCTCCAGCAGCCCCTCTGCGCCTCATAGTGCTGCCGCCGTCCCTGAAGCAGCCACCCTCGCCCTACAGGGTAAGTGAAATTTTTATCCAATTAAAAAGCAATTTTGTGAAGTCGCCGACATCTTTAACAAGGCAAATCTCCGTTCGATCTTCAACCCGAAGTTACATAAAACTTTCTTGTTCGGCACTTTCGAAACTTTATTTAGTATGGTTCTTTTATGTGGGATACATAAAAAAATCTAATTCAGCAAATATTTTTTAGTTGACAACGACACAAAAGCGTAGGCTTCGAAGTTATTTGCGGATCTCGTACATTTTGTTTGGACTTAGTTCACAATTGGGATCGCCGAAGGAACTTTTAATTGAGTTCTGGTTTTTTTATAACACCCTGAAAGGTTTCATTTCCTAGAAACGTGGAAATATGGTAGATTCTAAGGTGTTTTACATCGCAGTTTTTTATTACTGAAAAGAACGTTTCATTCGCGCGTTAAATACGGAACCTTTTAGATTCGTCGATGTTGCGTAATCTATATATATATAAAAGAAAGTCGTGTTAGTTACACTATTTATAAATCAAGAACGGATGAACCTATTAGGCTGAAAATTTATGGGGAGGTAGCTTAGGATCAGGAGAAGGACATAGGATACTTTTTATCCCGTTCCTGTGGGATGCGCCGTGAGATAGATGATGTTATAGTTCGTATGGAACACTAAAACTACGCGAATGAAATCGCGGGGCCTCTACTAGTATTGTATAAGAAGAGGTAGGCTTAAAGGGGGTTTCGGTTAAAATCAGAGTTGATTTAAATTTGAGAAATTTCATTTATCTTCAAAAGGCCTTATTTCATCGCGTCATTCCAGACCCACGCCAGCATCTCACGTTACAAACTTCAGATTAAAGCGATTCCGAAACAGAAATAATATTCAAATTTATATTTCGTATTTGAAGGTCCAACATTTCTTGTTCGGGCATTGGATAATTTTCGTAATAGACTCAATAAATTTGTATTCCAAAACTTGGTAGATAAACGTACTAAGATAATGTCACAATATAGTCCAACTCCAGAAGCAAAAGGAATAGTTGGTATGCGAATTTTCCCGCAACTAAATACTCTGAAAGCGCATATTTAAATTTTCTCTTTCCCGATATTACTTCATATTTTTAATTTTTTATTAGTATACCTTTTAAAGGATAAAATTATCAAAAAAGATTAAAAAAATATACACTAAAATGGAAATACAAATAGAATCCGTGGTACTAAATTACTAACGGCACTAAAATTATTACAAAAAACCAACTGTTCATAAAAATTAAGTTTAATCTATAAAACGGGGTGCTATTAAAACCCAAAAAGTACTAAACAGATTTCGAATAACATAACTTAAAATCGTTTTATTCCGCATTTTTCCCGGGTACGGGGAACGGGTTAAATATAAGTAAATCCACGGGGCGTTCACACTTTACAGGCTTACGGGCAAAAGTGTCTAGACTATGGATAGATAAAAACCAGCATTTTTTTTAAAACGTTTATTCAAGACACACGCAAAATTTAAAATTTTCGCTCACAAAAAATTGTGGTTGTTGACTTTGAACCGAATTCAATCAGTCAATTTTTCGGACTTGGTTTTCTCATGCATATGTCATTGTCAGGACTGAAACAAATTTAAACGAGACCGCCCGTCCATCAGCAGCAGCTTAGAAATAAAAAAAAATCACAAAAATCGATTCACCCTGTCGGTATATAGGTTTACAGTGGAGAGATTTTTTAGAATTTCTCTAAAAAAAGTATATTCCTTTTAAAACTGGATTTAAAAAAACTGGGTTTATAAAAAAACGTTTCATCCGCGCGTTAAATACGGAACCTTTTAGAATCGTCGATTTTGCCTAATCTACATACATAAAAGAAAGTCGTGTTAGTTACACTATTTATAAATCAAGAACGGATGAACCTATTAGGCTGAAAATGTATGAGGAGGTAGCTTAAGATCAGGGTTTATAATATACGTACAAATGTAGAGCTGGTAGTCCTGCGGCTGAAACATCAAAACAGCTCACTGGTGTTAAGCAACGTGGGACGAGGACATTAAACAGGTGACCGTTTTTATTGTCTCCGTATTAATGACAGTACGGACGACACGTTAAGCGAGTTAGAGGTGGCGTGGGCCTTGTTTGAGACTTCGTCAACGGCTCCCGTCGGGAATCGCCGTAATAATCTCACAAGCTTAATACATCATTAAAATATGATTGATAAAGAATAAAATTAATAAATGGAACCTTATCGATTCTGCCGTGGGCGAAAAACACAAGGTGGAAGAAGAAAAAAAGCAAGTATTTATAAATAGAAAACATTCAACAACAAACATATAAAAGAAACAGACAAACGGCAACCATCACAGAAGTGAACACGAGAAAAGAAGAATAAAGAATGAAGATTGCGGAAGTATCCACGTATAGACTTTAGAACTTGAATTAAATAAATTAGTTTGTAAATAGATATAATGTAAATATCATTGTTCTAGACTTTAATGTGATTTGGTATAATGTTTAATAATTTTGAAGATGAGAAATAAGTGTTGAATATTTAATGTGTTGAAAATTTAATAATAAAGTTTGATTTATGTGTGTAAATATTTTATGGAAGTTTATTTGTGTTTATTTTTAGTTTGTTAAGTATTTTAAATTAATATTTTCAAATAAATTGCCCATACTTTGTACACTTTTTTTGCTTTGTCGTAATTAAAAAAAATACACTTCACGACATTAAATCCGAAAGTGGGATAGAAAGAGGTTAAGAAAAATACTGCGTACTTAAACCAACATCGTCATCATCATCAGCCACATGACGTCCACTGCTGGACGAGGGCCAACATAATAAGGAGTAAGCCCATCGCCGATAAAGAGTTCACACACCTATCGTATGGGGGTTTCATCACGATGTTTTCCTTCATGGAAGAACCTTTGGGTTGCGTGAATAGGCACTGAAATAGAGTATTTCTTTGATACACGTCTGGTGGATTGGTGCGAATACAAGTACTCGATCACTGGACTACAACCGCCCTCGGCGTAATTATTAAACACATTTTGAATTGTTATTCGAAGATACAAAATGCCTACAAATTATTTATCGTAAAGCGGGAAGCACATTCAATTTTGTCATTTCGTGTCTATATTCACATACGACCAGCTTTCTGTTAACACGGTCAGGGTTCCATACACAATGAGACTGTCACAAACAGCCAATATACGTTGAGCTGTGTATAAATGAGTGTACATTTATTTAATAGTTCACCGATAAATGGTTTCGCTTAATAATACGCGCACTTGCGGACAAAAGCTAGTTACGTACTCTCATCTAGTAATGGACGCGAGCCTCCACAGCTGCCTGTTATATCTAAAACTAGCTGTACCGCGCGGTGTTACTCGCATTTTTTTGTTCCCGTGGGAATTTGGGGATAATGTCAATAATGTTATATAGCCTAAAGCCTTCCTCGATAAATGAACTATTCAACACAAAAATAATTTAAAAAAAATAATTCAATTCGAACAAGTAGTTCCTGACATTAGCGCGTACAAACAAACGAACTCTTCAGCTTTATAATATTAGTATAGATATACACACATCAAAAGTGTCTAGGGATCAAGTACATTTTGGAAGATTGCAATCAAGAATATATTTTACAAAACTGAATTCATTAATAATTTATTCAAAATGTGGTGTATAAGTCAGGCATGGGGAATTAGGTAGGAGACCAATCCAGAAGATTAGATTTGATTTAAATAAATTAGATTTTTTTAGAGCTAAAAATGTTCTTGATCCCTAGACACTTTTGATGTGTGTAGATGTAGAGCGTACCGTACCTGCTGTTAGTGGGCATGTTAACTGAGAGCCTTACACGTACGTAGACTGCAATGTAATAAAAGGCAGTGCAATCACTGCCGTTAGTGAAAATTAATAGCGCATTGGGGGTGGTGTAGAAAAATCAGACGTCACTCACATTAAAGGCGCGTTTGCGCATATGTGTGTGTATGTGCGATATGTGCAAGCGCATGTGGGGTAATTACTTAGACGTGGTGCAAATGTTCCATGTTAAATGTAAAACAATTGTTCAATTCTAAGGATTTTGATGGAGATTGATATTGCCGAGTACAGATTACGGTTGATGTTTTATTGCTGGCTGATTAAAAAAAATAAACAAGTTTTAACTTACAAATATTTAACTGTTTTGAAAAAGTAATATAACAAAAAGGCGTGAATGTATATAATATGGCACCATATGAATTACACGCACCGGCTTCTCTCTTTACCTTACGCTACAAAAATATTCCAGACTAAATTAAAATACAGTCACATACGAGCATACAGTAAAGAAAACTTCCCTTGCCGATGGTTTTCGTAGAAATCAGTCGCAATCAGAATTACGAACTGATTTTACATACATATGAATAAAACTAGCTAACGTTGTTTTGCCAATAAACATGAATGACACAGTTTCCCTCCTGAACATACATGTATGTTTTCATACAAACGGTTTTTCCCGATAAGTCCCATACTCGGGGGAATTTCGGGAATCCCTTTCTTTATGCCTACGGTATCTAAGCTAATTCCCTGCCAAATTTTAAGGACCTACGCTTAGAAGTTTGTTGATTGTCAGTCAGTCAGTCAGTCAACTTTCTACTTTGATATGCATTCACTATGCTCTATAGTTTCTTATATCTACCTGAAACATCATCATTATTTGTTATCATCGGTTGACAATTATTATATATTAAGATATAGTACAGTGTAGTATTTACAAAAAAAAAATATAAAAAAATACACTTCACGCCTTTTAATTCCAAAGTGGGGTAGGCAGAGGCACTTGCTAAAGCAAATTCCCACGGTTCACCAAGCATATTTAACTCAAAGTGACAGGGGGTGAGGCCATCGCCGTTATAGCGTTCACACAGCTTGTAGTGTGCGGGTTTCATCACGATGTTGTCCTTCACCGTCCGAGCGTTGCGTTGCGTACATAGGCTCTGAAAAAGAGTCCCATTAGTACACGTCCAGTAGCCGGACTCGAACACGCGACCTCCCGGTTACAAGTCAAGTGTCCGACCAACTGGACCACAGACGCTCTTATTTAGTATTTACACTCGGTATATATAAGACATTTTTATATTATTATACTTATCTTGAAGCGTTTATCACTATTCATAATACGCAATCTCATTGAAATATTACTTGGCTATTGAACTGGGAAATCAATTAAACTTTTGCGGAAGTGTATTTACAATATTTCAACAAAAGCTTGTCAATTAGGGATTTTACTGTCATGCAATTTGAACTTTTTGATGAGTTCTGTTAGAATTTAATGTTTATTTTTTATGGTGTACAATAAAAAATAATATTATAATATATGTGTACAATAAAAAATAATATAATATTAACTTGTTTCATTTCACAACTCCGAAAACGAAACAAAAACCGTCATAAATAGATGTACGGCCTTTTAATTGAAAACCGGTGTAGACAGAAGCACTTGCTGCAGTTATAGTGTATATTTTGAGTGCAAATAAAATTAAAAATGGCTCAGTAACAACATTTTGATTGCGTAATTCATAAAACTCTATGGAGTTAGGCATTTAGACGGCTTCATTTTCGTACCTACCAACGTACCTTCGAGAACATTAATTGGGAGCAATTAATTATCCGTCACGCTTCTTAATGTAAAATTACACAAGAAAATTCCAGCTACAATTTTATTGTATGTCGTTAATATAATACCAACATACTATGTTACTATTTGGAAATTGGGACCCTTCCGCAGTATTTAGTAGGTAAATTACGATTGCAGCTTATATTCATCCATTCAGTTACTTAGGTGCATAATGATTGACGCCGGCGTCTAAGCTTCGCCGTAGTGGTGTGGGTGCCAAATCAATTTTCATATAACGGCTACAGGCTCCTCCCGCGCAAACCGGTTAACCGGGAGTAACGCTAGACTAATGAAGTTCGGTACTACGTGGTCATGGTCGAGGCTAATTAATGTATGTAGACAATCTGTGCCGCACACTCCTCTCTCGGCATTCAGGTCGACATACGTTGATACAAAATGGCCAATACATTTCCTGGAACGGACAATAGATAGGTGTATCCTGGACTGCTGGTCTATTATTAGTCGACGTATTGTGTGCTACTAGTTACTTTATATCATAGTGATCAATAATATCGGTAAAGGCTTTTTAAATCATTGTTTGCTCATTTAAAAAATCTAATCTTTTTGAATATTTTAGTTCAGCCATTATTGATTGGCGAGCGTATGAACGCTACGTATACAGAGTACTTATATTTTAATTAATTAAAATGTTTCCATAACAATACGCTAAATAAAAAAGTATGGGATTTTTCTTTTCAGGTCATAATATTGATAAATTGCTTATTTGCTGTCAATTCGGAACGTTTAAAACGTTACTTATACGAATCAAATCAATTTGGTTTTTAGAATAACTTTAAATATGTTTTTACTCATTTTAGAACAACTAAAATTATTTCATGTAATAATACAAGTATAATAATAGTAACGCAGATAGATTAATACCTAGTAATGATACAGCACCCCAGATCGTTTTCACAGACCATACCAGTTTGCTCGTTTAATACAAAAAAAAACTAATCCTAAGAAAAAATCCCGAGCTCTCAACTGAATGAAAAAAAAGCAAAACAATGGCACGCCGGACAGTGGCAACTAACATAGACACACGTAAAATTCAATTTCCTATCTTTCCCAGCCACGTATTCATTTCACGCCCGTGGCTGTTTCGCAAACATGGATTGTTTACAACTGTTAATACACTTGCGTTAGTTAAGGAATGATGTTAATTTCCGCCATCCCCAATAGAAAATTATATGCGATTTTTGTCACACAACATCTATAGAGGTATATACAAAAGAAAGTCCTGATAGTTACTCCATTTATAACTCAAGAACGGCTGAACCGAATTGGTTGAAAATTGGTGAGGATGTAGCTTAGAACCGGGAGACGGACATAGGATACTTTTTACCCCGATCCTGTTGGTCGTGTCGCTATATAGAGGGCGTTATAGTTTGTATGAAGAACTGAAATTACGCGAATGAAATCGCGGGGCGTCCACTAGTATTATTATAAAGAACGCAAAAAATATTGAATGCATGATGAATGAATGTAAGGTAGCTGGATAAGTGTTTAAAAATCATACTGCTTACAAATTGAAAGGCATACTCGTATTCGTTCCATTGGTTTCGGAAAAAAGTGGCTGTGACGGAAGGGTTCCGTTTTTATTTTGCCATTTGGCTACGGGACCCTAAAAAGAATCTATTTCATTCAACATAGCTACGGTATTCTCGAAAAAAAATACAATCTTCGCTACGTTGCGTATTATTCAATAAAATTATAATATTGCCTTGACGTAAAAATACCTACAACGTCACTTGAACTGATGGAATCTGTCTATACATACCTACATTAAATAGGTGCTTGAACTTACATTTGGTGGTATATCCTACAGGAAAATATCCCAAAAAAAATAGTTATCTGATTTTAATGTGACATCTGGACAAATGAAGCCATTCGATGTAGACTACTATATTCTAATTAAAGCATGCATAATAAGTCCGTCCAAGTACAAAATCAGCAGACACGTCCCATACCATTGCATCGAGGAGTGAGACAAGGGGATGTTATTTCCCCGAAATTGTTCACAAATGCAATGGAGGATATGTTCAAGACGCTGCATTGGAAAGGACGTGGCATCAACATCAATGGCGAGCACATCTCTCACTTGCGATTTGCAGACGACATCGTCATCATGGCAGAAACGCTGCAGGACCTTCAACTGATGCTGAATGACCTAGCTGATTCTTCTCTACGGATCGGCCTACGGATGAACTTGGATAAAACCAAGGTCATGTTCAATGAACATGTTCTACCGGAACCGATTTCAGTACACGGCACCGTTCTCGAAGTTGTTCAAAAATATGTATACCTTGTGCAGACATTGCAGTTGGGTAGAAACAACTTCGAGGACGAGGTAAACAGAAGAATTCAGCTGGGTTGGGCAGCATTTGGGAAGTTACGTCGAGTATTAACATCAGCGATCCCACAGTGCCTGAAGACAAAAGTCTTCAATCAGTGTGTCCTACCTGTAATGACATACGGAGCTGAGACGTGGACACTGACGGCACGGCTGGCCCACAAGCTCAAAGTCGCACAGCGTGCTATGGAAAGGGCTATGCTCGGCGTTTCTCTAAAGGATCGAATCAGAAATGAAGTGATCCGACAGAGAACCAAAGTCATCGACATAGCTCATCGTTTTAGCAGGCTGAAGTGGCAGTGGGCCGGCCATATTTGCCGTAGAACCGATGACCGTTGGGGAAAACGAGTTCTCGAGTGGAGACCGCGTCTCGGCAAACGGAGTGTAGGACGCCCTCAGGCAAGGTGGACTGATGATATACGCAAGATGGCTGGCAGAAGCTGGATGCGAGAAGCCGAAAACAGATCACAGTGGCGTGCAATTGGAGAGGCCTATGTCCAGCAGTGGACAGGTATGGGCTGATGATGATGATGATGATGATGAATAAGTTATTTGTTTACTATGTAACTTATTGGTTTACATTTAGAAACCTATAATACGTTCCCGATTCATTCGCCTCTTCAATATAATTTAATTTAATCCAAATCCCGTTTACGTCATAACAACATTGTAATATACTACTAACTAGCTATCCGCCAGCGGCATCGCCCACGTGGACTTCGGTTATATTGCGGTATAAAGGAATAGTTTTGTTTTCCCCCAAAATTTTTCCGGGATAAAAAGTACCCTATTATTTAAACCTTCTTACTTACTTTAAGAATTCTAACTATACGTCTGAAAAATATCAAAGTAATCGGTTCAGTAGTTACGGCGTGAAAGCGGAACAAACAAACTCACTTTCCCATTTATAATATTAGTAAGAAGTAAGATAAGATGAACCCATGCCCACAATCCTCGTTGGGTGGTAGATATTTTGGCTGAAATAATATTTAAGACAATACAGTTAAAATCAAAATGAGTTACTTAATTAAATAAATATGCGAGGGTCAAACTGAAAGTTCTTACAAAACCAAAAACTGATTAAACAAACAAGTACTTAGTTTTATTATACCTATTCAAAATATTGCCCATTCACGTTACTAATCGCTGCATCCGAATGGAACTACTGAGAAAAGCTCTTTGCCCACTCGTCCTCTTCCTGGCCATGGATGGCCTTTTGAAACGCAGCTACAGTCTAGCACCCTTCAAAAACGTTTACCTCGAAGGTTTTCTTTTATTTTGGGGAATAATTGAAATGGCTAGGTCCGGACTATATACGAGTTACCCAATAATTGCAGGTTGAAATTTGGCACGGCCTTTGCTTAGGTACCGTAGGGGCGCACTAAGAATGGAATTTGCGAAATTCGCATAGAACAGGATTTATCGGGAACTAGGAAGTCTTACTAAGACTAAACCGACATGTAGGTACCTTAGGGCATGCAAAGCTTAACACAACAGGATTTTGAAAAAAAAAACAAGGAACAGGAATAATATTGGAAAACTATACGTATACTAATATATCAATTAAAAAACAACATCAAGTACCTTTTTCATATAACATTTGACTCAATACACAGCTTTAAAAATACAGATGAAATGAAAACCTTCCCCTTTTTTGGAATCGGTTAAAAATACAGCTTATTAAAAGTACCTTAAGGAAGCAAAAGTTTTAAGAAAGTCTGTATAATAGTTCTACCAGACAACCCCATTAGGGCAAGTCAGCAGACGAAATAACGGTTATGTGCGGGCTCATCTCACCACCTAACATTTGTAACTTCCTATTACTTCTAAACTTAATAAGCCGAGCTAGCTGGATATTTTTTTAAAGATTTCATCCCATAGTTACGTTGCCGGGCGTTCATACATGTAAGCCAACTTAATCCCTACAATAAAGGTAATCGAGCGCACAGTAACCGCTCCATGAAAAATACTGTTATGTTTTCCCGGTTAAGCCTTGCGCTGTTTTAATAACAATTAAAATTGCAATGGCTTGTGATGTCCGATTGCTACGCTGCTACGTCGTAGTCCGTAGTAGCCGCGTAGTCGTTGTTCGAGGCAGTTTGCGGATTGTCTGGGAGCTGTGGTTGTTGGGGCTTTAACGAGATCATCTTCGTGTAGACGTCTTCGGAAATTATTGGCTTTGAAATCACACGACAACAATTTGGTTTCTTGATGCATACAGTTGTCAGACAATGCGGTCGGGGTTATTTGAATTTTCGGTGGCAGGCGAACAACAATGACGTTACTACTAGTAGTCTAGTATAATAATACTAGAGAATAGAGTACTACTCAATAGAGTACTCAATAGAGTAACCGATATTTTACGACTTTCGCATTATTCTGTTTATGCGCAAAACACTATTTTCAAATCTACGCCTTTGTATAAATAGTTTTATTGAACTATTTATTATTAACATCGATACTAAACAATGCTTCAAAAAACATTATCAATGACCAAAATAAAGCACAATGAGCCAATCATTACAAATATCCAATATCAAAAATATATCCGTAAGTACAGTGAGCGGTAGGGCAACGAGTGGTTTTGACAGAGATTCTGTAATAAACTTAAACTCCCGTAGTGAGGCAAGGGGGCGCACAGGAGCTATTGTCCGCGAAGAATACCGCTTTATTACTTGTGAGCTGAATAAACGGCTCGATTTTCAACGTTTATTGCGAAGCAGCCTTCTGTACACCCGATCTATTCAACTAGTCAATGAATGTCAGTTCAGCTGCGTATGTATAAGTAACTAGATTTTGCACTACAGGTTAATATTTAAATAGCACTCGATGATAATACGGACGTAAAAAAGGAAATATTCGTGGATAAAAGCTAGAAATAGCTAGAGACTTCTACACATCGTTAGATGTCAATCTTCCTATATAGTGATCTCTAGTAAATTCAGCCGGCTGTTCTATATATGTATACTAGTTAACTCCCCGCGATTTCATTCGCATATTTTCAGTATTTCATACTCTCTCTAATGCCGCGTCCCACAGGATAGAAAAAAAAATTGTCTATGTAAAAGGCTATAAACTATCTGTATACCAAATTTTATTTAAAACGGTACAGTAGTTTTTATTTGAAAGTTGGACATACATAATTACTTTCGCATTTATAATATTACTTATAATATAATATTTATGTCCGTTACTTACTGGCATGTCTACCGACTAAAATAAAACTATACCGTTATTAACAAAATTTTATAAGACAATAGCCCAAATATCAAGAAACAATCTATAATAGCCTTTAATTTGTAGGTAACTTTATTTCGTAGAAGTGAATTTTTATTTCGTAACATTCTTCAACTCAACGAACATAATACCTTAGCGTCGAAAGCGTCGCTCGCACTGTATATTACCTAAATATTTTTTTCCTGGAAACACTAACAATCGATTTCTGGAACCTTATTACATTTGACAACGCATTCATGATCATAAGCTTATTATATGACCGAAGGCCGATGGATTTTAAATGCCAAAGAGAAAGGCGTCCGCGAATGAGAAAGCGCAGCCTTTTTTTTAACGTGAAGGAATCTCTGCCAGATTCCCCGCCGCCCGGGTTGGCGAACGGGGATATGTCGGGCTCGCACCGACTAAAACCTCACGGTGACCGTCACGCCGCTGTCGTGGGGCAGGTCCTTGGAAGTACACTAGGCATTGCGTCAAGGACCCACCAAGCGACGCCCTTACGGGCTCCCTCAGAAGGGTGAGCGAATGAACGCACACCCGCTACGACGATACCCAGTCACACAGGTACCACCGAACTTCCCGGGGCCGGAGGGTTCCCGCCCCGACCCGCGTGGGCCCCTAATTGAACTATAGCCGTGACGCGGTACCTCCGTGATACCGAGGCCAGGAAGGTTTATCCCTTTTCCGGCTTCTGTAAGCGTCTTAGCGTATGTCATCCCTTGCCCCTCCGATGCCGTATCAAGCGTGATGACGACGGCCGAGGAGTTCAGGATGCGCAGTTTCGTCGGTCTTTTAAGCCGCGACTGTTAATTTTTCTTTATCATCGGGGCAGAGACTGAGGTCTGGTCAGGCCACCTTCGTCCCTCCGACTTTTTTTTCCTGCCTCGGCGCTGGACCTGGTTAGGGTCGCGCTGGGCAGGAGACACTATTTGGCCAGATCCTCCGCGGCACGTGCCGCTGAAAGGGCACCTCTTTCGGCCCTTCCATTCTCCCGTTTCGAGTTGAAGCCCTCGAGTGCCGACTCGGCAGTCGCCGCCTCCAACTCCAACCCTCGTCGCAGGGCCTCTCGCCTCGCGGCCCGGTCCCGCCTTCGCCACCCTTCCCCTCCTCTTAGGCTGGGGCTCAGGAGATACCCCAGCCGCACCATCGCCCACGCCTGTGTCGGATTCCGACAGACTGAAATCAGAAAGCGACAGCCTATCCCGACTGCGCTTCCGACCCAGACTGCTGGCTGCCACAAAGAATGTTGAGACATCCGAGTCTTCGCCCGTTTCCTTGTCGGAGTCCACTGTTTCGTTTTCGGTGGCCAATTTCACACTGCCGGGACCGATAACCCGACAGCGCCGGTGGCCAACTGGATCGTGTGGACTGCGGCATTCATCCGAATGCGGAAAAGGTGCCCCCTATGGAGGGGTGTATGGACACCTGGGGCAGACTGCCGAAGAGGTGCAGGATTCCTCATTGCTGGGACCTGCCCGGAAACTTGTGAGTGTTTCCAGTTCCGACATTTTTTCAAACCAATGTTTGCGAGCGTTAGGGACTGGTCTCCCACCAGGCATGCATGCCTGGTGGGAGACCCTTCGGCACGCCCACACAACCTTAGGATTAGGGTAATTTATTCCAATAAGTTTTCTTCCTCCGTCCCTCTCAATACCGCTCTAGCCAGTAGAGCGGCAATAAAGGGACTGGGTACCAGATTCTTCGCCACTGGACAATAAGAAACCTCTGTCGGGAAGTTATTGTCCAGTGCCCAGAGTGCACCGGCTCAGAGTGCTACAATTGCCAACGAGATGACAATTGTAGCAGCTGGTCACACGAGCACCAACAAGATAGTTCAACGATCTGGCCCGCGTTTGCAGGGCCAGATCGTTGAACTATCTTGCTGACCTTCGTGAAGTTCCTTGGGAGAGGCCTATGCCCAGCAATAGATTTCATCAGTTGATATAATTATTATGATGAATTACGATCAACAGTTAATTATCGCTCTGTGGTTGGATAAACTACCGCTGCCGGCTGATAAATTGGGTACCTAATTTTTAAGGAAACAAGGATAGCGATTTTTTTTTAATATTGTTAAACATAAATATCACGCACTCAATCAGGGAGAGAGAGAGATATCGTTTCATTTTCTCTTCACTTCTTTACCTATATGTATGTATATACCTTCAAGTCTATCCATTTTAGAAGTATAAGATTGTAGACACTTTAACGAGCATCGAAACGCTTAAATTATCTGTCCATGTGAGTTTAAAGACAAGCCCTCTCTTCCGCTCTAATACATTGTAAAGGAGGGAGATGCAATGAGCCGCATCAACCAACTAGCGGAAGTAATGTCATAGCTTTGTGGTGCTTTTACGAAAGGTGACGAAACATAAGCAATCCCTTAACCGTGAATATGATGTATATCTAGTGATATACATACAGGTAGACCATTCCTCGGTACACAAAACAGATGAAGTGCGGTGAGTTATTGAATGGGTGACCGTGATGAAATGGGGATTTTCTGTATGTTTCTGGTTAAGTGCTTCAGATCGCTGTGGGTACCACTGCCGTGAATGTCACGATAGAAGCATCTGATTTAGAAGAATCTTATACTTATTTCACCTTGTGAGTATGTACCTAAGGCATTACGAAAACACCTTTCGACGGAACAATAAAAATGATTTATAGAGACGGGCGATGCCTCGCCCAAGAATATAATGCCCGCTTTATTTATTGTTAAAAGAGGGACTGTAACTGAGAAGCGGACGGTTGTTATTGATGGTTGATTTCTTTGTGAAGCAAATTATTCGATCTATTGAATCGAGGGTCATTTTAAATTAAAAAAAGAAACGACGTTTCTATTCTGTTTTCGCCAAGTCTTGTTCCCGGAATGCTGGAAAATAACTCTGCGATTTTATTCTGTAAAGTGCTTTCAAACTACTAGAAACAAGCATTTGTTCACTATCCTGCCGGGTGTTAAGCAGCGATGCGGTCTACGATAAAGCACGCTTGTTCATTACGTACCTATTTACCCGTCACTTGAATACCACCAGACTATATTGCGCAAGACACACAGACTTTGGCTAGTCATTCCACGTTCTAGCGTAGATGTAATGTAAGGAGAGTGTAGAGCTGTGGCCTAAAGGTTTTACGTTTGTACGTACCAGAGTCTGTACCTACAGTCCACCACCTTAAGATAAAACCAATACTATTTTTTTTATTTCAACTGTCCCTTATTGATGTTTTAGTGACTTAGGGAGTGCCACCAAAACTCAATTAACATTAACCCTAGGTCATATTCTGTGCAAAGTCTTATATGTCAACTAGTGAACGCCCCGCGATATCATTCGCGTAGTACCTGCAAATCCCAAATTTCACGCGTATAACTTTAGCGGTTTAGATTTAAACCGCTAAATGATTTAAACCGCGTGAAATCTCCCGTGGGAATTTCTGCAATTCCTTTCTTAGTACACCCGTACGGTACCTAAGCTACGTTCTTTCCAAATTACAAGTGGCTATGTTTAGCCGTTTGAGCTGTGCGTCGATATGTCCGTCAGTTAGTCAATTTCTCCTTTTATATATTTAGATAATTCATAACACACTATATGGACTGAATCTGTAGACTACTCATACTCATAATAAAGCAAGATACTATAGAAGGTTTAATTATTGAGGTAATATGTAGTTTTATTGCTTACTTCCTGAACAAAATATTTAGCTAATAAAATCTGATAAACGTGCCGCGAAATAGGAAATCCCTCCGCGCTAGGTCGAGACATTAATTTGAAGCGAGCAATAAACGGGGCCCGCTATGAAATGTCTTCACCGCAGCGTCGTCGCGGCCCGCTCTTAAACGGTGTATAAATTACCTAATAAAAACTCAACCTCCATATTTCGTCAGTGCAAAATAAACCCTGCGGCGGGATCGCCAAAAGCGGGTTTCCGTGGCGTCGCGACACAGAGAGATGTGTACTTTCGCAAATAAGGGTAAAGAAATAATTTACTCTGATATGATTCGCCTTTCACGACACCCTGTTGTAGTAAAATGTGTCGTAAACCCAAGCGACATGGTCGTATTTCAAACGCGCGTCGTTGATGTAAATACAATTTTTGGCGATTGATTTAACCACGGAGATTAACGGCGTGGCTTTGGGCCGCCTCCTCATAAATGTAACCTTACTCAATTATAAATTCGGTGAAATAAAGCGCTGTCAACAATAATTCATTTAGGGGATGAGACACCTATTTAAATTGTTTCTTAAAACGTACTTATTTACTGGTTTATGTTTTTAGCTCTGAGCCTTATTAAAACGTGGACTAAGATAAAGTACTTTGCCAAGTTGGGTTACCGATCAACAAAAAAAAAATCCCTATTTACGGGTGTGAAAATTAAAAAATTGGAGGATTAAATGTTCTTATGAAGACTGTTAAATAATAAAACAAAGTTGTATTTTTGTTTATCACCAATAAACACAAGGTCAACCATGGAGACAAAATAAACACAAACAAATGACATGAATACAATACAGGAACAATACATTATTTTTATTGTACCTAAAAATAAGTTTAAAAAAAAATTAAGGTAGAGAGGAAAAAACAACTTTTTTTAAACCGTTATCTCTCGTTTAGAGTAGCTACAGAAACAAGCGGAAAAACGTTTCGGGGAGCCTACGCTGGCGGAGATTGCGAAAAAAAAAAAGTCGCAGTCTCGAGTGGCCGCCACTTGAAACAACATTACACCATTAGAGACAAAATGTGTTTTCCTTTTTCTTACTATATTCCGCTATGTGTTTGAAGGAGAATCACGGTATTCCATGCCACGCCTTACTAACCTTTAACCTGACAGAAATCTGACACATGTTTTTTTTTTTTTAATACCAGCATCACGGGCAACCGTGGCAATATGCTGAGTCAGCGTCTCGTTTTTGCTGACAGACACAGAAACAATAGATAGGAATGCTGCATTTAATCTTTTTTTGTAAGTGCTTAATATGTTGTTTGCGTGTTTATTATTAAAAAAATGTATGTTTGTTTAAAACAAACAAATTTTAATTTGTTACTACAAAAAGTTAGAATTTTTAAATTGGCCTAACATTCTATGCTACACAATATTAGCTGTCAATGACGTTTTTTTGTCTAAAAATATCCGTACAGCTAACTTCAGAATCGGAAGTGAATACAAAATCAACTAACTCAAGCAGAAAGACAGAAAAATCCAGTAACGGTTATTTTAGCTATGTTTCTGTGGGCCATAAAGTCATAAATTACAAAAAATACTTATGTTCTAGGTAAGTAAATAATTAAAGTGAAAGCAATTGGCTCGACAGTTGTGCAAAGCGTACTAATGTGTTTGCACATTTTGTAGAGTAACCTGCAGTCGTAACATACTTATTTTTTTCACAGACGTAGAGCTTTCACTATCATACTGTTAGTGAAAGCTCTGCTGCTTCTCACTTAAATGTCTCACTCAATACATTTACCTCCAGGTAAAACAAATGTATGGGCTGATGATGATCATGATGAAAAAAGATTGTAAATGTTTTTAATGTTTCTTTTTTTAATTTTGATCTAACTATCTGATGATAAACGGAGAAGGTTCTCAAATATTTATTTCATGTGACCACTCATAAGTTTTTACATAGTTTTGATCATTATTTTTTTATTAGAAAATGTATGCACCAAAGATGGTATATAAATTCGGAAAAAAATTGCTTTAAATTTTAAGTGATTGATTTGTTTTCTCTTTATGTCTCATTCTTTTCTTCCTATTTTGCATCTCTTTGTTCAGTAGTCAAACAAATGTTAAATATTAGAATAATTACCTAGTGTACATATTTAAATCAATTTCTGCGCTTTTTGGACAAAGTTATTTTCTGTCATATTTTTGTCATATGTAATAGCGCTTGTCATACCTCATTCTGTACCATAATATAATTTCTAAAGAAATTCTTCAGCATAAATAAAATTAATTACGGCTGCAAATACCTGCATCTTCATCATCATCAGCCCATACTCGTCCACTGCTGGACATAGGCGTCTCCAATTGCACGCCACCTGCATGCATACATGTAATTTATACATACTAAAACTCTTTCATACAATAATAACAGATAATAAAAAAATCTATATCGCGTAATGCTATTGCGTCTATCGTCGACGGCAGTAAGAATCGATTGTGTTTTATACTAGGTAAAGGGAAAAAGTTGAGAAAGCCGCTTCATAGCGGAGGCGGCTTGTGGCTCGAATTTCTCGTACGTATAGCCCATATAATAGCCCCATCTCAGCTTATTACTAGCGCCATCTATTGAGAGCGGCTTTACTGGAAAATCCCGAACAGGTTCCACGACATCCCAGCACGTTAATATACTTGAGCATCGTTTTCCGTTAGAGCTGAAACATTATCTTTAATACGTGGGCAATTACTCAGTGAAGTGCTTTTCTGTCTACTTGCAGTACAGGGAGGCCAATAGACTAAAACTACCAATTAACTTATAATTGAGGGGACCACTATTAGATAAGTGACCATTTTTTGAGACACCTCGATTCACGATAACGGGAAATATCATTTATCATTGTTTAAACCCATAATTTTTACGATTTAAGCATATCTGCTCTTCATGCTTCATGGTGAACAATAGATCCTAATGAGTTACTTTCCGATATTTTTTAGCTTATTATATAGCTTGCCCTCAATAATCAGCGTAGTTTTTTTAAAGAATGTGAAAGGAAATCTAAGGAAACGTCAAGCCATTGAAAATGTCCACGAAAATATCATCCTACACGTGTCACCTAAGATTAGACAGACGTTCTTTTGTTTATCCATAACTGAAATCAAAAGGACATTTTCCCTCCCACGTGAAATAAAGCAATTTTATATCATTTCGGTCGCTGGTGACGAAAAGCTTCAGTTATTTACCCGCACAGGAAAAATATTGACATACAAAAAACTTTCGCGAATTACTCGTATTTTTTACCGACTCCATAAATAAAACTTCACACTAAGGTTCACAAAAATCACATTAGAATTTAATGTATTGTTTTACTTTGGGTACCTCATATCCCGTACCTGGGTTTTAGCCATCTCATATCTTGCGACTGAGTGAACCGATTTGACTGATCCTTTTTTTATTGAAAGCCGGTGCTTTCCGTATGGTTCCCTTTTTTCAGTTCTGACAATGGCATACATAAGAAGTGTTAAATTGTTAGTGGATGCAGTCGGTTCTTTAACGTTTAAAATTAAGTACTGTTACGGTTAAAGGAAAGGCATATATAAGTATAATATATTGAGTACGTCAAATACCCTGTAAATGTTTTTTAATCACTTATGCTTACTCAATAAATACATGCAACTAAATAATATTATTTTACACCTTTCAATATCGCAAATACTAAGAGTAAATTCATAGAAAGAATTAAACCGTATATGTTATTCCGGATGTGAGGCGAGCAGAATAGTCACAGAGATGCATCGCCTCGAGCAGTCACAGCATTTTTATGATTTTATTCATTTTCAATATAGAGTTTAAGCTTTTACATATATTTTGCTTCCTCTAAATAATGATGTTGTTATTGAGCTGCCGCCGCGACAAAAGGATAAAAGTTTCTGACTTGGCACCAAAGGGATAGTACGGTCGATAAAAAAACTAGGCAAGTGCAATTTGATCGAGTATATACGATAAAATAAATGTTTTTAAGGTCAATTACACCATAATGGCACAGAACAGTATGCAAGAAAAAATAAATACATATAAATTGAGAACCTCCTCCTTTTTTTAAGCCGGTTAAAAATACACAAGATTTGGAAAAGGATAGTTTTTTTTAAAATAATAATTATTTATCTATAGTATTTGTTTTTACGTCTTTATTATATTTTTTTATGGGCCGATACTACTCTTTTAGCCTGAAACTAAGAAGTTATTATTATTGTATTGCTATAATCATCAGCGTATATTCGTCCACTCCTCGACGCAGCTCTTTCGTCCTCACCAATTACGCTGAAAACAACATCGTGAGAGATGTACGTTATCAATGATGACTTACGAGATAGCTTCCTGGAGTAACAGGCGTAATTATCAAATCTACACCTACTAATAAAATAAAGGGAAACAATATGTCAGTTTGAATTTGCTTGTCTGCAGGACGTCGAGACGAATATTTTCTAGCTAGGAATTCACCGAGCGCAGGATTCTCGGAAATAAATTTCCCGGAATTATTCCTAGGTTATTTCAATTCACCCTATTTCTGTGAACCATCGGAATACGCGCAAAATATCGTGGAAAATCAAGCATTGTATTTAACTCTTAAAAAATCAGTTATGCCAACTAGAAAAGTAAAAAATATATGAAAAATAAATGACAGATTTGTTATGAAATATGTATAGGTGCACACGTATATTTTACTCACACTCACATACTTCACGCCTTTTAATCCCAAAGCGGAGTAGGCAGAGACTCTTGCTCCACACACATGCTCACGGTTCACCGAGTGTACTTAACCAAACGTGACAGGGGGTGAGCCCATCGCCGCTATAGGGTTCACACACCTTGTGGTGTGGGGGTTTCAGCACGATGTTATCCTTCACCATACGAGCGCTGCGTTCCGTACAGAGGCTCTAAAAAAGAGTCCCATTGGTACACGTACAGTAGCCGAACTCGAACCCGCGACCTCCCGGTTACAAGTCAAGGATCCGACCAACTGTACCACAGACGCTGTCTACGTATACTGTATACACACCATAAACGAAGATTTGTCAGTGAAAGCGCGGATGATTGATTTTATAAGTGTCTGTCTTGGAGAACCCACAATACATTATGAGCGTGATTTTATGTATATGATATATAAAACTGCTGTTATAATTAGAAGGGTTATTTACTGCGACATAAAAGCGAAGGCTTTTATTAAATTAATATTTGCATCAGTAGGATTACAGGCTCGTTTACTGCGTGAGTGAGTGCGTCTGGCGAGCCGCCGAGCATGAGCAGAAAATGTATAGTGGATACACTTTGCACCTTGTTCATATTTCTCACAGGCACAGTTATCCGGTCACCCAAATAAATCATTGTAACCAAGCAGTAAGGTCGTCCACTGCTGAATATGCTTTCGCCATAATGTGTTCTCAGAAAGACAAAACGAACGCTATCTGTATTCCGGCTCTAGACCACTAGCCTCACGTTGTCCGTCCATCAAGTCTTACCGGAGGATGCTTTACGGTGTTTTTTTTTTAATCTAATGTCAAATACAGTAGATACGTTATTTTAATAACCCGCGTAGGTACTGAAAATGTATTCAATGCGTGTAAGCCCGAGCTTATCTTTAAAATCCTAGAGATTTAAATTTGATTCGGCAAACATTGTTTTTGCCATATATTGACAGTGTTTCTGTGCAAATGTAATTAAACATTAAAAACTTTCCTCTAGAATCACACTATTTACTGAAAACAATATAACAATCCGTTGATTATTTTAAAGATTTGCTTTTTTTTTGAGCTTGCTAAAAAGCTTTTCAGAAAGCTGATGAAACGTAGATTTTTTCTAGTAATTTGTATGCTTGATTTCATATTGTTTTTTTTAATAAAGCATAAGATTTGCATCAGAAAGTGCCGTGTTAAAAAAATTATATGAATTTTGATGATAATGATTTATGTCCCTGTATTTACTGACTGTAATTATTTCAACTAGTGGTTTTATGCTTTATTTTAATTCATGTAGTATGACATTTAAAAATGAACAAAAATAAATGCAAAAAAAAAATACTATTTCTGTTTTTTGAATGTAAGATTCTGCTAAATTCAGGAATACTTCGAGTTTCATGTAACCATGTATTATACTAGGAAAAGTAAAAATTAGTGTACAACGTACATGCTTGTAATTTTGATGCTACAGTATTTGTTTTTTTCCACTGACATCGATAGAAATGTACGTAAAATACTATTTAAACTTTTGCGAAACTATGTTATTGACTGTTGAGTTTTGTCTGGTTTGAATACTTAAAACTTATTGCATTTTTAATCTTCAGAATGTTTAATCCCTGAAAGATAATTGATTTTTTGAGATGGGTGAAGTTTTTCTTTAAAGGGATAACAGATGTGAATGCTGACCTGCGACGCATTGCATGCATTACATATGTCATATTTGTACCGGGTATGAGAACACGATAAACTAGACAACGAAATATCAAAACCAATATACACCTATCTATAAGAATTACATATCAATATAATAATAAATATTATATTAGTCCAAAAGTATTTATTCATATATAAGTAAGTGCTACAACAATTACTGTATTAAATGACAATGGATTGTTACATAGAGTTTACGACCTCCTGCTTACTAAAAAAAGGGCTAAAACTCTGTGGCCTTAAACCTTAACTGCGTAGTGACGTAATACTACATCAATATAATTTTCCTCGATTTTTTTTTTCTAGCCTTCCCATCTACAGATTTTCTATTCTAAATTATTGTCAAAAGTATAACCCATTTACCCAGTTTTGACTTTAGACCACATTTTTTTATAATTTTTATTCCCATGATACAGGCCACATAATTTAAGAAGGATAGGTTTTTATTCAGACAAAAAAAAATCTTGCGGTTAAGGGTTAAGTTAATAAGTACTTAGCTCTCCTTAAATGACTATGACACATGACGTCAACTGCTGGACGAGGGCCCCCAATGATTTCCCCCAAGATGGGAAAAGTGGGGCTAGGGTCATGACACATGAATTCTATTCGCCGTCACCGCACGGCATATAAGCATTTTATTTAAACATATATATTAATTTATTTATTTATCTTTATAATTAGATACTCGTAAACGTTAAAACATCTAAAATAAGTTGTAAGTGTGCGTGTGTGAGTTCGTGTGCATACATGCGTGTGTGTGCGTGTGTTTGTATATGGATAGTATAATATGGGAATTTAGTTACATTATGTCATAGGTATCATATGTTATACATTGTTTCAGTTTCGTCATAACTTTTGCCCAGCAGCCATTCTTGCACTATGGAATAACATTCATATTTATTAAGATTATAGAAACAGATTTTTATATTCTGTCAATAGATATCATATCAATACATAGTATAAAGCAACGTCGCCTCCCGCTGTCTGTTCCTATGTATGCTTATAAATATAATTAGCTTATAAGTAGCTTACATTATCGCGCAATTAATTTGTACATAGGTATACAATTTCTCATTTTCTAATTTAGAGATGGAATTATACCTAATAACACTGGTGGTCCAATAAATTATTACTGAAGAGAGGAAAGGATGGAACTCTAATTTCATTTGAAATGTTATGAATAAATATATGTTTATTCTTCTACCATTATAAAAGTTATGGTATGCTAGATCGAACATAAAGAAAATAAATAATTTGACTGCCGTTTGCATTTTTTTAAATGGATCTCACCTCAAGCCGATACAAAGCTCATAAAACAAGCTTTGAGTACCATCGGTCGGGAGGACATACGCCGCCGCAATGAGATTACAGCACCTGTCTGTCCTGCCACACTGCCCCATTTTCGCAGCATCCATTTCAACTCTTCATACATTATTAACCCTTAAACCCTATGGCGTTAAGTTCCATTTCACGTGCGTCCCTTTCGTACCTAATAGCCTCCGTCTGTAAATACTTTGCGGTGAAACATATTCTCCACTCCCAGCAAAGTGGCATCTAGTGCCAGTATTGGTAAGGGCTAAATTTGATTGATTAGGTACTTCCCGATAAAGCTAACAAAACCATGCGGTGTCAACCCTAAAACAAAGTAGGCACACTGACTACGGCTCAACCAATCTAGTAAAGCTGCTTCGTGTACATGGGCACCCTTGACATTCTCCTCACTTTGTCCGACACAAACACAAAGGCTTTGTTGAGCAAAGCACAGCTAACATACATGAAACTAACGGTCATTTTAACTGATTGCTATGCCTTCGTCAAAACGTTTTATGAACCGTAATTTCTCAATTACATCTTAGAAATCTTGAATTATTTGACATAAACCTGTTAGAAGAAGGTACCGAAAAGCCTTGTTAAAATTCATCAGTTTATCAATTTATCACTTCGCCTCGTTAATTGTGAAATGCAAATACTTAAAAATACCTCGGCAATATCCAATTTAAGTTTAATTTTGAATCCACAAATTTGGTATAAGTTGGTGGCAAGGGTTTGTGTTCCCTCTGGGAATTGTTGCTAACATTTTTATCTCTTTGTAGTGTTACGGAAATAAATAAGAGAGGATCCGTTCGTTCTTTGTAATTTTGTAAGTTGTTTTGAGTCAGCCGATGGAGCTCGTTGCGGTCGGCGGCGGCGGCGGCGGCTCTCGGAACGACCTGTGCTTCATTGAAGCTGACGGCTTGTTCACGATTGTTTGTTTCGGATTTGTTGCATTGTTTTTGTTATTTGAAATCCTACTTTCATCACATAAACTACGTAGAGAAAGCTTATGGCTTCGATTTCTCGCGTCTATAATATGAGACTTTGTAACCGTTTGGTTCAGTTACTAAGAGAAATAATTATTATTTTGGATTGCAGTTTTTTTTTCATAAAAAGTAAAACTTTTTCTAAGGTACTAGAAACCTTCTCACGGAAGCAACAAACTATTTGATTTTTTTAATGAAGAAGTTTTCCTAAAAGCTCCCAACATATAGATATTATCATCCAAAGTGAAATAAACGAAATAAGAGCAATTAAAAAAAACAAAAATAAGATAAATCAGCCTTAACCCCGTATCGAAGTTACTAAGTCCTATTGTACCCCAGTGGTACAAAGGGACTTTACAAGATGGCGCCACGCCGTCCTGTCCTATAGTTATTTAAGATAATTGCTAATTTCATCGTATCGCATCGCTTCAGGGACTGGAATGCACCAGTGCAGTTGCGATGTCGCAATAATACCATTCGTCGCGTCGCAATCGCACGCAGATGTGAACGGAAAAAAATTGGAATTATTAACTCTACGGGGGAGTTATTCATATTCAAATGAGAGAAAGCCATACAGAGCGGTACATTGAGGGATAAACTTCTGCACGTACGTGTACCCTTCATTCTCAGAGTTCGTTGTAGACCTTATTGGAATTGAATGATTGTAGATTTCGCAGACGTTGTGAACTATACAGATTATAATGTGACATGAGCTTTCAGTACAAGCAAGTTCTTCGGCAATGTAGTCTAGTTTTCATCGATGAAAGCTTAGTAGATAACCTATACAATTTCTTTACATTTTGTAGACGCATCCTGGGGAATAATCCCACATTGAGACGTACAAGAAAATTCCAGTTATGCTACCGGATGACTACTTACCTTACCGTTAAACGCATTGAATATAATCTTTGAAGAAATCTCATACCGGAAAATCCGGAAGCCTGACAAATACGACCGGATTATATTTTTTAATTTTCTCTTTCTGCAAGCTCTGTTAGTGTAATTCGCAGTGTAAATGTAGATGATGAATTTTGTCAGGTAAGCTTCATAAGTCACCTATATTTTGTGAGTTTGTATTATTTCAGTAGAAAAAGTGACTTATTAGTTTATATGCGCTTCGGCAAACGGAGTGTAGGACGCCATCAGGCAAGGTGGACTGATGATATACGCAAGATGGCTGGCAGAAGTTGGATACGAGAAGCCGAAAACGGATCACAGTGACGTGCAATTGGACAGGCCTATATCCAGTAGTGGACAAGTATGGGCTGATGATGATAGTGATTTGTTTAAAAAATTACAGTGGTATGTAGAGGTATCGTCGAGCCAATGCCCGGAATCCTCCCAACAGACATTTAATACGGGTTATGATCGCGTTTAATGAATACATCGCGCATAAACAAAGCAAAACTCAATCGAAGTCTTTGTAGAACTCCAAACTGATAAAACGCCACGTGCTATGTTGCTTTTCGGCTGCGAGTGACTGAGTGAGTCAACTAAAAGTGTTTGTAGACGAATATCTTAGTGTTATCCTCCATTTTTTGAACGTAAATTACAAGAACGAACACATTTGGTCATACACTTGTTAGTCAGAAGATTATACAGTGGCTGTGGATTGGTCACACTATCCGAAGAAGATCACCGAACATTAATATCTTTTATAACAAATGACGGACGACAAGGGGCCAAAGAATATCAGGTCGGTCCGTACACGTGTACCGACGTATAGTTGATGGCGAGCTGTGCACTCGAGGACTGTACTGGACATGTTTAAAGGACGTCGCAGAATACAGGGTGGCTAGGCTTTGTATCATTGAGGATAGGACAAGAGAGAAAGAGGTGGTGTGAACATTAATCACATAGGTGATGATTTCTCGGTATAGCCAGAAATGTGTGAGAGACTTGATAATTCCTCGACCACTCTCAGGGTACATTTAGTGCTTAGATGGAGAACACAAAATGACAATGTATGTATGACGGATAACCTCTTTTGTTTTCACGCCGAGTATTCAAGTGGAAATACTATGTTTGAGAAAAATATTAAAATTGTTAACCATACAATTCCCACACGTGTTGGTGCTTCTTTGTCTACTTGTACTTTTCCAAAATTTAAATCAAATCAATTGAAATATATAAAAATATGTAGGTAATAAACTGTTCAATGCCACTGATTTCTCCAACAACATCGCCTAATAGGAAACACTCAGAAACTCTCAATAAAGCAATTCCGGGTAAAGGAAAGATGATAACCCACTTATTGATCGGCGTACGTATTCTATTTGCCTGTAATAATCGCTTTGACAATCTCATAATACCTATATAAAAGATTTGCCGTCTTTTAGGGAACACGGAATCATCTAGTGACTACAGTTATGACTACGTACAAGAGCTTCTGGTATTAGTAACTAAAGAAAAAGTAGCTCAAGATTATCCGGTCGTTGTATGTTTGGACAAAACACGATTTATTTCCCGCCCCAAAATATTCTCGGGTGAAAATTTCATCAGTTCACTTCTTTTTGGGACTCCTTTCTTCTTTCACGAGCTCTTACTACTTCGACAACACTTTCGAATATATTTCGGATGAATAAGGGATTTTAGCGAGGAATGCATAAAATACGTTTGTAGGCTGATAGAGGGGACCGTCACGGTAACCACTCGAATGTTTGACGCGGATTACATTTTAGAGATACATATTGTGTTTATATAGGCATGCAGCGATTGTACAAATAGGGATAACTGAATAGAAAAATGCTCGTACCTATATCTACTATCTTAAAGCGAGGTAGAGGTACTACACAAACACATGCTAGTTAGTGCCATGATTTTTCAGCGATTCCCGTAATATTATTGTTCTTATTACAAGTCGACGCTTTAAGACATTTCCAAGGCTTGCGATTTCTTAACGTAATAGCCACTAAGAAGCATCAGCGCATGTCAGTATCTTAAGATAAGAGATGCTTGCTTACAAATGTCTACAGTTCAACAAGCGGCTATTCCTATTGTCGTTATAGGGTTCACACGTTCTAGTATGGGGATTTGCCCACTACGTTGTGCCGTCACCGTAAAAGCTTTGCGTACGTAGCGTTCAAAAGCTTTGAAAAAGCGTCAAAACGATTAATATAGCCAGATTTAGGTACAGTTGGCCCAAAAACTAGTCTACCACCCTATGGTTGAAACTCATTTGAATGTCAAAAGACATTAAGGTAATTTTTTTACTTGACACAAAAGTCCTAAATTATGTTTTAATGACTGAGAAAGTGTTAGACCACTTAATTGGCCGACCGTACCTTTTAAACGACGTATGGTTTGTGCACCAATTAGAAAATATTTGTATTTTTTTGTAATGGTACAAAATTAATGATTGTACATTGTTTCAGACATAAGCAGATGACACGAGCGATTATTTCGACGAGCTTTTGACCAACTCGCGGTTACGATTCCCGCCTCCGGCATTAATTTTCACGCGTATTATTGTTTCATGGTGATGTTATTTACAGGAAACATGTATTATAATAAAGCCTTTGTGTTATTAGCATACATGCTAATACGAAACTTGTAATAAGTTTCGTTGAATTCCGGTAGTGTTTAGTAATTTTTCCATGAAAGAGTAACAAATATCCAAATATAAACATATTTACTTTTTTAAAACTTATAATATTAATAGCATAAACTGAGGTGTGTTTGATATATCTTTGTTATTTAATATCCCTATTATGTATTTAATATAATACTACTTCATGCCTATACCTGCTCAGTTTTTCCGATCCCGTTGGAATTATTTTTTCTATTTTTCATATCCGATTTACTGCAGTTTCTCGATTGTTATGCGTGCACACATATTTAGCGATGATTTAATTTATTTATGTGACAGCTATGTAGTAACTCCCTGTCAAGTATAGGACTTGTTTTAAATTCCGTAAAACTTAGTTATAATGATATTAATTCCCTGTCATTTAAAATTGTGTACAACTTTATTAGTTGTTTACCCGCATTTTTTGGGTTTACGATAATAATTACATTTTAAATAATGTTTACGTTGAAATTTGATCAAGCGGACTCGTTATTACAGTGCTACAAACTATTAAATTATTAAAAAAGTAATTTTATTTTAAACTATGCCTTATAATAGGTACCAATATTATATAATAATCATACCTACCTATAGAGATATGAAAAGAGAGAAATTCTCTAAAACAATATAGTATTGTTCCCGAGTGTCGAGAATCCGGATTTATATTCAGTAATACGAGTCCGTCAATTAGTTGCCAACAATAAATTTGTTATCCAGTCAATTAATCTCTGCCCTGCAGACATTTATAACAAAATAACATTGAGATAAGACGAGGAGCTTTGCAAGACCTTTCATCACTTGCACTTAATCGGATCAGCATTATTCCAAATTACAAATAAGTTACTGTATAAAAAGCTATAAACATACAGAGTATGATATAAATGTATAGTCTCATATGTCTTAGATCTAGATAGACTTGCACAGTCTTGTCTATCACCGCAGAGACAAAACAAACATGACATCAAATTATAACTAAGATTCACGTCACGGAATCCTAATAGAATTGAGACCCTTCGTCAAACAGGCCGATATTACATTGTGTTAATGTGAGTATACATATCCGATACACACATAACATTGTTCAAACAGAATTGAGCCTCCGCAGAGGCCGGGCCCGCGTACAATGTACATGACAATTGTATAGATAGCGCGTTTTCGGGTGGCGCGCCGTTGCGTTCAGCATTAGGCTCGTGGAATAAGTTTGTTCATTACGTGCGGAACAATAGGGTAGGCTCGACGGGCGCGGAGGAAACGTGCGCCAACGCTGCGACAATGCCGTCGCTGCCTTATCGCGCCGGAACGCGCCGAGCTCCCGCCGTTTGCCGTCAACCCACCCCCCTCTCTCCCCCACTAGGCTACCTCTTCCCTACCGCGCCGACGCCGCCGTCGCACTGACAACAGACCGCTTCTTTACCTCCAGAGGCTCCTTGACGTATGAGCACTGAATGAATGAGAAAACTTTCCGTCATGGGAGAGTGAACAATTGGTCATCTGCGTATATAAGGGGATGCTCGTTAATGATAACCACTTACTCCAGAATACAGATCTAGATGCTTTGTATGTTTCATTATTTGGAAAGTAGGTTGCTAACTTTCTAGGAGGATTTTAGATACTTCTTATTTAGTAATGTTTCGATTTTTATGGCACTTGTAAAGATAATTAAGTTCTTCTATTTAAGTTCTACTTAATTATTTGCCCAGAAATAGATAGAACAATTGCATTAGGATATAGCAATATAACTTGTACCCATCCAATGTCCGAAGTACAATTATTAAGCATGTAATAATTGCCTACTGAATAAAAATCTAGTACGTTAAATTGTTATTTTGCACTACATATACACCATGTACCTTGTTAGTTAGAATATTGTAACTATTTATATTTTTTTTTATATAAAACGTGAATTGAATGCATGCATTGTATGTCACTGTGCATTTATGTGCACACATATAAATCTGCTATAAAATTTATGAAAATTCTTATATAGGACTGAAATGCAGAATTAAATTGTATATGACACATAACACAAATACTGTTCAGTGCTCAACTTAATATTAATCAAGAAATCCGTCACCTTAAACCAATGAAGAACATCAAAAAGAAGGAAAAGAATATCGAAAAGAAACTGGAAGAACAATTCGCTCATGATTCGGGTTTCGAGATAACGAACCGTGAATCAACAGGTTCGTTGTCGACGAAACCTGCACTATGTGCTGAATCCCAACAGGAGAAGAACACGTGGAAACACCATTTCCAGTGACTCGGGACGTTTCCAAGAAACTTGTAACTTTAATACGGTTGGAACACGTCACATCTTATAAGCAAACAATTTACTAGAGAGCCCCAGGGAGCACTTTCTAAGTGTACTTACTCAATCGTTTCATGTGTATAAAGAAATCGTACAATTTTAACATTAATAAAATCGTTAGGTAATCTTACTATGTTTTTTAATGATAGGTACCACGGCCCCCGTCGGTTCTCCACCATTCATAACATGGCTCTCTAATAATTGTTTTACCTATCCTATAGTCTGAGTTTATCTGAAAAATATTTTCCTTATTTTTACATCATTGTTATAATGATTACTGTATTAAATTAACAATAGGGAGTATGGAATTGCTGGTTTATGGATACTAGATGTACCGTTTGAGAATTCCCGATGAAACGTTTTAAAGTTATTCCAAAGTTTAAGCTTATTCCAAAAAAATGAACATACATCATTGTTTGAAAAATAATCATCAGTCTTGAAAAAAATACTGTTTAAACTAAGTTACAACTATAAATCATGATCAGACACATAACGTCCACTGCTGGACGAGGGCCTCCCTTAATGATTTCCGTCATTTGGGGTGAAATGGGGCAATAATAGGGCGTGGCAGTCGGGTTGACCATCGCAGTGGTATTGTGGTTTAACTGACCTGACCTGAGAGAACACTGGTGCCCGTTATCTGGAAAGCTGCCTCGGTCGCCTCGCCGCGACCCTCACGACGGGAAAAGTATGTATTCTATTCGTCGTCACCACACGGCATTATAAACTATAAATACAATATTATAAAGAGGAAAGGTTTAATTTTTTGTTTGTTTGTTTGAATTGAATAGGTTCCGAAACAAAGAATAATAATGATAACTAAGATTTTTTCAAATCTGTCCTATTGGACAGATTTCTGGGCAGAATAATGTATCTTTCGCTGTTGGAAAGATACCTTATTCCTGAGTAACATATGCTATGCCACGGGAACGAAAAAGCGCTAGGAACACCGAGCGGTACAGCTAGTAAACTATAAATATTAATTTTGTAATTAGTATATATCTAATATCTATAGTTAATATCTCGTGTCACAATAATTTCAAGCAAATAATGGATTGTTATCCGCCAACACATACACAAACATAGAACTAAAGATAAATATGAAATGAAACAGACAACAACATACAAACGTGCAACAAATAAGTACTTAACAATAAATTATATAGTTCGTGCATTTCATGAATGCGCGCGGGCCTTCGATGTGTTTGTGGCAGTTTTGTTCGTTTGAACTGTCAACTAGCGTGTCCATATACGACTCACACATCTAAGGCCCGCGCGCATTCATGAAATGCACGAACTATACTAATTAAATTCTTTTAAAAATTACCTTTGTTATGTGTTTTTGGTGGTTAGTTGGTAGCTCCAACAATAGGTCATAAGTACTCTTCATCAATTTTTTACAGGTGGTTTAAGTTTTGGAGGTCAGTGAGTATTTTATTTTCACTAAGGATTTTTTTCATCGTTTGTTTTCTTTGAATAGGTTCTAAGGGATGAAGTTAAAAAACCGACGTGTTAAAATCTTCTTGCAACAGAATCCCCTATTTAATTTAGTCAAGATAGCTCATTCTTGTACAATAGTTTTAAAAGTTTTAAGGGTCCGTATTATACGTATGTAAAGGAATCGACAGCTGCTTAGTAACTTATATACATACTTACTTAAATACACACATCAAAAGTGTCTAGGGATCAAAAACATTTTATTTAAATCAAATCTAATCTTCTGGATTGGTCTCCTACCTAATTCCCCAGTGACTTATCACCACATTTTGAATAAATTATGAATGAATTCAATTTTTGTAAAATATATTATTGATTGCAGTCTTCTAAAATGTACTTGATCCCTAGACACTTTCGATGTGTGTATATCTTCATCCACCGAGATTGATACTATTTGTCACATTCTCGACCAAAACGTACATAGAATATTATTAATTTTATTTCTCGGTGTGTCGTTACCAGCTAAACTGGCGTGCGATAGCAATCAAATTATCTTTAGGTCAGGTTCACGCCGAATTGATGGCAATATTTAATGGAATTTTATGTGTTAACAACTTAATAAAGTTTACTTTTCATGACGCACGAGGATACCGCAGCGCACAATTCGGCATCTACCTATTTTATCTCTATGTGTACAGTGAATTATGTCTGGTCAGGTCTGACATTATGGGTGGAATCTTGTAAAACTTATTACTTAAGAAAAACATACCATATGATTCCTGTACAAAAACTATCTTAACATATTTTATAAAATTCCGTTGCCACGCGTAATTTTTGAAGGTTTATGTCCAAGATTCAAATCGGAAATCGAGCCGTATGAAATCTGAAAATATTACACCCTGCATATTATCTCATCGATCATCAGGTCAGTAATGTAACCGTGAAAACTCTCTAACAAATACGCTGAATAAAACCACTCTATACGGAATTATAAATTCAAGGTCAAGTGGAAACAATTTAACTCCAAGATCTATTTGTTTACTATGTTAATAGGAATTATCATTGCTGTAGTTTTTTGATAAAAACTACAAATTTATTTATTTATACATTAATATGTTTAGGACAACCAACATGACAAACTAATCTCTGAAAGCTGTTATAGCTGGATGCCGTTGATGAAATAAGACTGATTGGAATTCGTTTTATTACGGGTAAACCTAACATTACATTTGTTTGGATTTAGTGTCATATTATTTTAACTATACCATTGATCGGCAGAAGAATCTCGGCAAAGATGTAGCACGTTGAGTGTTTGAAGCAGGAGCTAATTTCATTGATAAATATATTAAAATGGAGGGCCTAAGTGCGATCCTTGCGGGATCCCTGATGGTGCCTGGAATACCTCAGAAGAGGATCCATTTACCACTACTCTAGATGACCTAAAAGGTAAGAATCGCACCATTTAAGCATATCATCTGATAAGAAGTATTGGTCTTCTGCAACAACACTGAATGGTCCACGCGGTCGATCGCCTTAGAAAAATCAGTATAGATTGATTGCATCAACGTTCTCTAAGGAGTTCACGAGATCAGAAATAAAATTAATTAAGTTGCTAAACGTGGAACGACGAGGCATGAAACCATGTTGATGTGGGGTAGTAAGATGATTTAAATGCCATCTTATAAGGTACTAAAAGTGATTCAAATAATTTAGATAAACGCTTGGACCGCGACGTAGACGACCCGGAATCAAATCACACCACGGCAACTCGCTCTTTTTCCACTCAGGAAAACCGCAAGAATTTAGAAGACAGGCCGACAACAGGGACAAAGCGAAAGATGACGCAGACAAGAAACGGCAACAGTCAAATCATTTATTTTTCATCATTATAAGTGCTATAACATACAGTTATACAGTACACAAAGCTTGATGTACGTCATTTATGACTTTAAAACAAAAGTAATCGTCCCCGGTTCGAATTATTGCAACCTCACCAAGATAATACGAGAGGGGTCGATCTTCAGCTCACTTGCCAAGAAACTTTCTCACTCAGTAGGATATTAGTCAACTAGATACAATAATTTAAATTAAAAAAACACAGACACACATGTCCACTCTCGACGATGACTATGAATCGAAAAAAAAAAGGAAATTTATGTTGAGACAGAAAGTTTTGTTAGAATAATAAAGTGTACTTATCCAAGAAAATGGGATCACATTTTCAAATAGTTTTAAAATCTATAAGATTATAAATTAGTTTGAAGTCTATAAGAGAGATTTAATCCCTACTAACTACTATCGATTTTATTATCATAGAATACAATTTTCTTTTTTGCTGTCGGCAAAAAAGAAAAGCTTGTTTGTTTTCCCAAAATCGCGGGCGTTTGAATCGTTAATTGACATGTTTATTTTTATAATGTAGAGTGGGTAGTCGCACGTTCACGAGCACAAATTAAACGTGTTTAGGGGATTTTTGATACACAGGCCAAATCTGTCCATGTAAGTTCACTACAAACATAATTATGTGAATTAGCGTGTTTGGAAAACTTGCAAACATACTTTGTTTTTCTTTTGTCTTAAATAAAATAATGGATTGATTATAGAAAATTCAATTCGATCCATTATGAACAGATAATACAAGTTTTGTCAATATTTATTTATCAATGTCAACCTCCAAGGTATCATAGTTTTCACAAAACGGAAAATAACTTAAATAAATAGTTAGTTTGATAATCAAGTTTATAAGTCGCTGTGACCATGTAACAATTATTTTTGCTATTTATATATTTCTTTTGGATATACTGTTATCAAGATTATTCATTTGAAGAAAGCAATTGGGAAGCAAGTTATCATCATCATCATCATCAGCCCATACTTGTCCACTGCTGGACATGGCGCAGACAAGAAACGGGGCCAACGGCCTATTAACGCCCTCTTCAAGCAAGTTATGGCGTATGAATATTTAAGCTACTTCATACACGTGACAATGTAGAGCATGGTACCAATCAACCTAACGTCAGGTTGTAAGGTCACTCTCGATGTGTAAATACTCAGAAAATATTGAGGAAGCAATTATGTCACACTAGCTTTCCGCCCGCGGCTTCGCCCGCGTAGACTTCGGTTATATTGCGGTATAAAGGAATATTTTTGTTTTCCCTCGGGAACATCATTTTTTCCGGGATAAAAAGTACCCTATTATTTAAACCGGACTTCTAACTATACGTCTGCAAAAATTTCAAAGCAATCGGTTCAGTAGTTACGGCGTGAAAGTGGAACAAACAAACAAACTCACTTTCCCATTTAGAATATTAGTAAGATTGGGAAGCAAAAGAATGTAATTGGGAAACAAATGTTAAGCTGCATTATAAAAAGATTAAGACGTATATTTCAAATGGGACCATACATTCTGACGGTAATTATTACCGACCACTAAAACCCAATGATAATATAATTTAGATAAAAAAGTTTCTGCATAGTTTATAGCGAGCCAGCGAGTCGTGGCACTCGTTTCAACTTCCGTTGAAACCGGGGATCAAAATGCAAATACAAGTTAAACAATAAAACGTTCGTATTGTAATGGAATCGCTAATGATTACCGAAAGATACATTTCTCATAGATAACAATAAATAAACTGTGTATAAAAGATGCTGTAGGTCCATCTATACTGACATATACTTTTGCACTTTGAGGTGGCGTTGGTAAAACCTCTTGAAACGGCTTAAATACATTTTTATTTATTTAATCCCGAAGCGGAGTAGGCAAAGGCACTTGCTAAAGCAAATGCCCACAGTACACCAAGCGTACTTAACCCAACGTGACAGGGCGTGAGCCCATCACCGTTATAATGTTCACAGACCTTGTGGTGTGCGGGTTTCATCACGATGTTGTCCTTCAACGTACGAGCGTTGCGCTGGCTCTGAAAAAGAGTCCCACACGTCCAGTAGCCGGAGTCGAACCCGCGACCATCCACTGTTGTGCATATTAATTTTCTTCTGATTTGTTTCTGATAAATCATCGGCATACAGGTTACACAACAGTCACAGATGTGTATGTTATTTTCCAAAATCCATTCTTAATGCTCATCTACATGCCATATTTCAAGTCTCTATGTGCGGTGCGGTATGGTGCGGTTTGGGTTGGGCGTGATCTTTTAAAACAATCGACTTTACTTAATACGAGGCAGTGGTGTGAACACCATACAGGCAAAAAGACACTGCCTATCTTAGTATTTTGGCTTCCCGACCTAATAATAGAATTATTGCTAGATCTTTTTTGTTGTAGTCACTGTGTTTTGTGGGTGAGTACATAGGTTAGAGCCTATATTTCGTAAAGACAAGTTATCTATACATATTATTATGTATGTATCAATCCTAGGGGATTACTACCTACCTTGTCGTAAAAGCCAGTGCACGCCACTGATACGAGGGTTACACTGAAAGTTCTTCGAACTGGCCACTTCCACATTAAAAAACAAATTAAAATGTTGAAAACTGCACTTTTTGCCAATATTAAGTGTTAAGTATTTTTTTAAGAAAATTTTCATGATATTTATTTCTTGCGATGTCATTTCAGTCAACAAAAAAGTTATGATAGACTGCTATTGGCCTTTCACGGTGAAGTCCCTGAGTTTATAACTGGTTTAATGAGATCAAACGTGGTCGTACTGATTGATGATCTGCGTATGGGGTGGCTTTCTATGGCTACGACTGAAGAAAAAACATCTGTTTTATGCACAGGATAGAAACTGACAAAGTGTGATCTACCAGCAGATTCGGGCAAGCATTCGGTATGAATCAAGTAAATAAGATCCTTCCGACGGGTTACTAACTAAAGTGAAAAGAAGTCGAAGCTTGGGAAAAATGATGGTGACCTGGTTCTTCGGAAAGACATATGTAGGTCATATTGCGACAATTGACGATATTAAATTTCTTTCGGTATTGTTTTTATATTGCTTATGCAAATAGACAAAACATACGATACCCGCTCATTTTCGCTCTGCATTAAGTTTTACATTCATCATTTTCATAATGAAAATTGGATTTTCTTATAAAGCCAGAAGCGCCATTACGGCCACAATACGTCTATATCTATCCTACTGAGTAACCTACCTACAAAAAATACTTTGACGACAACAACAACTATTTGTTTATATTTGTGACTTCTATAAAATGTATGGTCTCTTTTCATGATTAACCCTTAATCAAACAAAGGCCACTATATTGGCACTTGACCAACACATACTTTGAACCTTATGGAATGTCTTCACTGGAATTATCTAATGATTTCAGCGAACTTATCAGATAATAATCACATAAGGTATGTAAAACTACAGGACACAATACTTATTTAAACTTTAAATATTAATTTCACAACTAGATTTTCAGCCGGGTTTATGTGGGTTTATGTGACGGATAATATTATTAAATATTATTATTAGACGGATAAGTAATTAGAATAACAAACGTCAATATTATAGAGTCGAAAATCCATCAGAAAAAGACCTAACCATGTCTGATTAAATAAAATGTATAGGTGCCTAAACATGAAAGAAGAAAAAACCGAATAAGAGATAAATATTTTAAAACACCTACAAGGACATCAAGTACACATCAGGATGTTATACGCAGTGTTGTATAAGTGATGTCTACTATTTTGGAAAAGAATCTTGACATGTGATTTAAACAATATCAACCCGAGTTCGTGTCGTGCCACGTAAAAATGAAACTGGAACGTATTTGTATAAACTCGTCCAATTTTCTTAAAAAATTATCCAATTTTCATTTTATAAAAAGATTTTTAATATACGTGTCGTGCTCTTTCATTTGATACCCCACTTGGATATACATATTTACTCATGTAAAATGTTTCATCCTCACTTTCAACTTCCATACTTTTTGCGTGGGTGAACCGATGTCAGTCAAACCTAGCTAAGAACACGCTCATTTGAACGAGCGTGTGCTTAGCTTTCAAACAAAAAGAAAACTTTACTGTAAAAGCTTTATTCATTCGAGAGTTATGATGCCACAGACAGATACACAGATAAACGCGTCAAACTTTTTGCGTCGGGGGTTAAAAATAACATACTCAGACAAATAAATTTCTTTTAAATAAGTTTTTTTTTTTTCAATATAATATATTTCCAATTCATGTTTTGTAATCAAACCCGAAAGTATTTATTGTTTTTCTGATAGACTTACTTATTGAAATCCTCGTCGACATACCTAAGCCAAAAGAAAAAAAATCAGCAAAGACCTTTTTTCTTGCAGCTGTATTTTATTAATTTTCTCAAGAAATATGTGACAGAAAATTGTAAAAAAATATATTTCTGATGAGGATTCATTAAATAAAGGTATTTTCTTTTTGGGGTCTTAGCAAACAATCGAATTTTTAGCGACATCAAACGTGGGATTACTGGGTCACCCGCCATATAGTCCCGACCTAGCACCTTGCAGCTAATTTCTATTTATTCCTGGAAAAAAAATAATAACTTCGAGGTAAACGTTTTATGCATGCAGAGAAAGCTATAGCAGCGTTTCAAAAGGCTATCGAAGAGGTTCCTAAGGACAAGTGGGCAAAGTGCTTTTCTGAGTAGTTCTTACGGATGCAGCGATTTAGTAACGTGAATTGTGTCTATTTTGAGATATGATAAGATATAATAAAACTATAGTCGGCGTCACGTAAGAAGCAAATTTTGACAGGTCGATTGACATGCGTGACCTGGACTGATAGTTTTGTACAATATTGGAAAGATTCGATTTATGTTGGAATCGATTTATGAGAAATGTTTTGGTACCATCAATATAGTCGTCATAAATATTTTATGAGCAACAGGCAATGCATTTAAGGTTACAACAATATGAAACCTATTTGTTAGCCGTTCATAATACGTGCTGTAGAGCTTATTATAGAGGTATTTATTTTACATATAACTGTACAATCGAAACGTTGTCACTTCGATTCATCAACGAAAAAAATCACATCTCTATAAATTGATGACAACGAGCTAAGAAGCAATAGGATGTGCAACGCTGAGATACAAATGTCATTGCCATACATTTGGTTGTCAGTCATATTCATTCTAAAAATTGTTCATGGATTTATCAATCTGTCAGAATTTGCTTCTTAGCTGACGCCGACTATAATTACTTGTTAGTTTTTTTCTTTTCTAAGAACTTTTTGCCCCTCGTATACCGGGTGTATCAATGTGGTAGCATATACGCATAAAGCGAGATTAGCTGCTCCTCTAAAACATGTACATAAGTCTTCCGCGAGTTGTTCCACATTATCACGCTTGTTTCGTTCATTTTTTCATTGCGCTTTCCTATTTTTTAACCGACTTCAAATAAACAAGAGGAGGTTCCCAATTCGTCTGTACTTACATATATGTATAATTTTTTTTTATGTATGTTCACCGATATTTTCGTCAATTATAAACGGATTTCAATTTTTTTTTTGTTGGATAGAGTTCACTTCTGAGGTGGACCCATTATCACCAGGTCCGGATCTGATGATCGGATCCAGGAATAATCGAGGGCAACCACCGAAAATTGTATGCTCGTATGGTGTTTTTGTTACGTAATCATGTCTTACTCAGGTATATACTACTGTCAACATTTGATGCTGCTGTGCTGATGATGGAGCTACACTACTCCTTAACGGTTAGGAGTTGGAAGGCAGTACGGCAATTGGTCTATGGAAACTATTTAGTAGTATGTAGGGCTAACATGTTGCTTGTGAGGTATGCTTGAATCAACATCTGATGCTGCTGTGCTGATGATGAAGCTACAGTACTCCTTAAAGGTTAGGAGTTGGGAACAATAATGCAACTAGTCGATCGAATGTATATAGGGCTAACATACTTGTAATATACCATCCATACTCACGGCGAGAAGTCTCGCCGGGCCTTCTCGCGAGAACAAGCAATTTATCCACACTCTCATGTTTATCATTCGTGGTCTGTTTCCTATGCAGAATGTACGACATTGACGAAATTGAAACCGCAGCAGGTTCGGCTCTGTGTGCCATTGCATATTATAACTTTGTCAATGTCGTAACTAAAAATAAAGTACAATAAAAATAAAGTTAAAAAAAAATAGAAAAGCCAGACGGTGGTGGGTAGCGCAAATTTATCGAAACAAAACAGGGTTAGTATTTTTTTACCTAATTTTCTATCCTTATTATTATTGAGCGTATTTATTGAGCGTCTGTGGTCCAGTTGGTCGGACCCTTGACTTGAAACCGGGAGGTCCCGGGTTCGAGTCCGGCTACTGGACGTGTACCAATGGGACTCTTTTTCAGTGCCTATGTACGCAACGCAACGCTCGTACGGTGAAGGACAACATCGTCATGAAACCCGCACACCACAAGGTGTGTGAACCCTATAACGGCGATGGGCTCTCCCCCTCACGTTGGGTTAAATACGCTTGGTGAACCGTGGGTATTTGCTTTAGAAAGTGCCTCTGCCTACCCCTCTTTGGGATTAAAGGCGTGAAGTGTATTTATTTTATTTATTATTATTATCTGCAATATTTTCCAAGCTACGATTTGTCCTCGTTCGGGCTGCAGCCTTAGTGGGTGTACCCCAGGGGCGGTACGTCCATAGAAGCAAATAAGCTCTGCATACCCTGGCAAATTGACTAAAACAATTGGCGTAGTTAGGTATCTATAACACATTTAGTCGTCACGTAGGTACTGTAAATTAGGCAATTTATCAATAACAGATTTCGGTTATTTAAAATGTGTATCGAAAACACAAATTCGCTCTAGACCAATCAAAACACTAATCTTTCATTAATCTATTCTTCCGCGTGTCAACGAAAACAAATTCGTGCAATGTTGCATCATCGTTCCATCGATAGGTAACACAAATTTCGCCTCAACCAATCAAAACACAGTATTTAGCGCATCAACGAAAACAAATTCATGGGACGTTGCCGCTTCATTGCATCGTCTAGCCCGGGGAAGCTGCTAGACCTCAAGCTTCCTATTTTTTCTCTTTCTCTGTATACATCCCTTTCACCTCGGTCTATTAGCGCGGAGCGTTACTATGAAAAATATGGAGAAACTTACGCCACAGCGTAAGCGCAGCTTCTTCCGCGTTTTTTCATACATTATTGGAATAATAAGGGCTAGAATGCTTTGACAGTGCGAAATTATGTGCGACAGAGAAAGAGTGTGTGTCGTGGGTGTGAGCGAGCAAGAGAGGTGCCGGCCATGTTGACATATTGCAAGTATTGTTTATTTATATTGGAGTATGCATTGTTTTAGGTTATGTTATGTACGTTCATTCGCGCCTTTATTTTATAAAATAATTAAATTAGACAAAAATGGAGACTAAGGTGTGAAAGTGATGTGTGTAAAAGTGTTTGTTTACAAATGTGGGTCGATTCTCTGAACTAAATATGAGTGAAAAGTGCAGAGTCGCGGACGAATTTCGCCGGGATTGTTTTTATTTGAACTTGGAGCAAACACAAGGTATTATGAGGTAGTTTCTTGTTTTTTTAGTGTATTTACTTAGTTAGGCAGAATAAGGTTATTATGTAGTGCTTTGGGAAGAGGAAGGCATCCACATTCCACAACGATCTGTTCAGTTCTGTTTTTGGCATACAGCGCCTGAATCAGCTGCTTAGCAAAATTTTGGGACGTAACGTAATTAGATATTAATTTTGCTAAACTAGTGATTGATGTTGTGATCTTCTATTGAAATATTTTGTAGTCTGGCACAAAATTGGTACCTACTTAATGTTATTTTTGTGTCGTATGTACCTACTCATAGGAGACAGCTTACCCTGATGAAAATTTCACGGCCCGCCACTGGTGTACCCATGATAATAAAAAAATTAATACCTAATAAGTATTATCAAACTCTTTGAACTAAGTACCTATTAATAACAAACATAGCTTCCTAAAAATATGAACAACTCGACAAAAGGACGTTGTAATTAGTAACTATACAATATTAAATAAGATGAAATCCTTAAGTAAATGAACTAGCATCTAATTAAGTTCACAACGCATTAACAAAACTAAAAATCGAGAAATAAATTGACTTTAAAAAAAAAAATAAACCGACTTAAATAAAAACACTAACGACAAAAACTTTAACCAGACAAAAGCAGTACCTACATAACTAAAAAGCGATAAATAACCTAATTTATCTACTTAATGCATATGATATCTACAATTATTTAAATATTTACGACTTAATACCTAATACTTTAACAAAGTCATCTTTAACTATTTAAATATTTACAGTTATCACACATTTTTGAAGTCTACATAGGTATTTGTTTATCTTCGATTTGTCAAAATTGTCACTGTCATGATGAGAGTATCATCAAATCAAACAACATGACTATTGGGACTTTGTGACTGGAAGCGATGAGATGCAAATGGCGTTCTATCTCATTTTCAAAATTAATTTTTCGCTTCAATTATTATGGTAATGTGGTGGATTTAGTGTAATAATGTGCTGGTGATGAAAAATAATGTAGTGAGAGTGAGAAGTAAAGGATGACTCCTATTTGATCAATTTGTTATTCCCGTATAAAGTTCCACGCAGCAATGAAATGTGATGGTCCACCCTCACGTTTTAATGTGTTTTTGACACGACTTTAGACTATGAAAAAAACTATAACTTGAACACGAAGAGTACTACTTTGTTTGTGGCAGAATTGTCGGCTTTAAAGCTGAATATAAGAGCCAAGAAAAAAAATTACTATTGTCTTTGGTCCAAAGGACAACTTTCACATGAAAGTAATTAAGTCGTTGAATCACAACCATATCGACGCTTTTCGTCGCTAAGAGGCCAGTTACATTAGAAGAGTTTCTCGTACGATCGAAAGGAAGGACTCGAAAGGCAAGCTCGCCGGAAAATTCTCGCCTAAAGAGTTTCGCCTTACTACGTTAACACAGGAGATAGTGTCAAAAACGGTCATGGGAAAATCGTTTACGAGTTTTGAAAGGCGAGTTTTTCCATACTAGTCTCGCGTTGTTTATGGTTTACAATAAATTTTTCTAGTCGGCATCATAGCCATCGTCAGAAAAATATTTGATTGAAGTGTGGAAGTTTGCACGTCACTCCAATCAAAAATAAAACTCTTCTAATTTTCATTCGATACATGATAAACTCCCCTATAAATCTCAAAGCGAGAAACTCGCATTTCAAACTTCAACAAACGAACATGTGTCATCATAGTTGACAGAGTAACTTGAACAGTTTAGCTTTAATTACAGAGTAACTTAACTTTAAATAAAAGACGAAGATGTGTGAAGTATATTCATTTAATAAATATAGAAGTAATCTCAACATAAACACAGCATTCCTCACATTAATAATTTTAAAGACACCGAGTATTCCCGTGCACTTTTAAAAATACATTCAAATATACTTTATAGCTTTCCTATCCCTGTGAATAAATACAGTATATACATACTTACCTATGTATATCTGCTCGCATATTCAAAGGTAAACAAAACAAAGATAAATAATAGACATCGTCGGTCCACTGGTCGGAGAGAGAATACTTTCAACAGTTTATTTTCAGAATATGCGAGTGCTTTTTTTTTTAATTTGACAGGTGAGCGAGCACGCCTTACCCCTGGCTATTGTGTTCGTAAAGTATCGAAATTGAACGATCCCAGTCCATTTGGTTGACGCTCCCAACAATGACGGCTGACCATTCGCCCCCAGTCTCGATTCCTGAATGTGTGTTTGATTCGATATCGCCGATTTTGCATCGAGTCGACGCGCCACCGCCGCCGCTGCCATTTCAGGCGATAACTTAATTATACCAGTTATCTGACAACCGAATGTGTACCGGATTACAACATTTAAATTTTTATTATGATTGAGCCGTACAGGTAATACGCAGTTTAATTTATTGCAATATCCGGCGCATTCGTTTTAATTCAAATTTAATAATGGGCTTCATTTTTTTTATAGCAGCTTTGAAAAGTTTTTGTAGCGTAGCAAAATAACTGACAGTGAACTATGCAATACACATTATGATAATGTCGCTTTAGTCGTAATTCGTAGTTGATGGAGGCTCGGCGGTCAGAGCGCTGAAGTGACAAATGATTGGCTGATGGTAGTTGCATGTATCCACTATGGAATAATAGATCCTTATTGCAGTTGCAGTGAATGGCAGCCATTAACATGATTATAGGCGCCTTTGATATATAGTGCCGAACTAGACACTACTAAGCTGCTTTACATCTACAAACAGTGCCTACAGACGTCACGTTCGGAGAATTGGTTGATTTTTTTTTTACGTTCCTACACGAGCATCCTGCAATCCATATTCATATGAAGAGATGGGACGTTTAAATAACACGTGTGAATAGAGTGCAATGAGTGTAAGTGCATATCGGCGAGCGCCGGCTGAATGCAGGGCGATGTTCAATTTCGCGCACTAAATTGTTCATAACGGAAGTTCATATCCGGGTGGCGGGGCGCGGGCGCTCAGCCCGAGATTAGGCGGTAATTACCATATCCGGCGCCGGCGAAGACGGGCCAAGGCGCGACCGGCGGCGGAACACGCCCCGGCGGACGGAAACAAAAATCCTTCAACAAATGCCAACCAGTGCGTTTCGCTCGAGAGGAAATTATAAGAAAGTTATTTCTTGTTCATGTAATTTTATGCACTGTAAATTTATTGTGTAACTAGTAATAAATACAAACTACACAAACCGACGTCCGGGATGGTCAGATGTTTGAACCATTGATCCGTATTTACGTCACTTTTAGCGATAATATAAAAAAACGCTCAAACGCTCGTATGTTTCCCCTAGGCACATGAGGTCCTGTCTATTATTGGATGGGGGAACGATTCGTATTGATTATTTTAACGGCATGCTAACCTATGTCCCGGCTGATGACAGTGGACGTGTTGCTCAGTGAAAGTTTGAGTGACGTTGTTTATTTGAACTTACAATTGAATGAACTCCAAAAATATTTGATCTATTTTAAAATATATTTCGCTGTTGGGAAGCTACACTGACCTCGGCTGATAAAGGCGTATAATAAATCGATAAAACGATATAGCTCGCATTTGTTTTATCTCTCAGACCAGTTTCATAAGGTATAGTCATAACGAAAGTAAGAATGTACCGACTGATGCCTTCACATGAAGAGTAAATATCATGAAGCCAGCATATCGAAATAAAGTCATATGTAAATTGAGTTGTTGAAACCGCCATACGTGAAATGGCGTAGAGAGAGCCTTTTAAATTGAATGTATACCATTACGCAAGAGGAAAAACTGATTAGGGAAGAGTTGAGAGTCCCAGTGCGGCGGCGCCCGCGCTCCTGTGATTGAATAACCAAACTCCGTGTACTGTAGATAATGAAACATATTGAACGTGTATCGGGCCACTTAGCACTCCGTCGCGCGGCAGCCAGCCTCCTCCGAGGGAACCCAACAAATATTGTTACAACAAGCTCGTTTTAAGAGACACGCGGAATCAAATTAACTTGGAGAAATTCTCGCTTCAAATAGGACCAAAACCCCTCTGACTTCATTATGGAACATAATTTTCACCAAGATACAGCGAAGATTTTTACGCTGCGCAATGTTTACGAGAACGTTTCTGCTTCGTCCGCAGGGAAAAAAGTAATGTCGTAATTAATTCATTAATTTCGTTAAAATTATGGCATTTGCAGTGGTTAAACCGCATTACTCTCAACCTAGATTCTTCTCCGGGTAATGTTTTACTTTCTTATTCTTGACTCAACTAATTTAAACCTTTCTTTAGTCCGTTTAGTAACATTCTGCTTTTCTTGCAGTTTTATTAACCGCATAAACTACAGACATCAAAAGTGTCTAGGGATCAAGTATTTAGTAGTAGTTTATTCAAAACTAGTGGACACCCCGCGATTTCATTCGCGTTGTTTAACTATAGCACCCTCTATACTGCACAAAGTCCCACAGGAACGGGATAAAAATATTGTTGTATGTTATTCTCCTGGTTCTAAGCTACGTCCCCACCAATTTTCTGCCTAATCGGTTGAATCGTTCTTGAGTTATAGGTGTTGTAACGAACCCGTCTTTGTTTTATATATTCAAAATGTGGTGATAAGTCATTGAAACCGGCATGGAGAATTAGGTAGGAGACCAATCCAGAAAATTAGATTTGATTTAAATAAATTAAATTTTTTTTAGAGCTAAAATTGTTCTTGATCCCTGGACACTTTTGATGTGTCTACATCACCAAGAACAACCTTTTTTTTTCTTCTTTAAGTATGAACCAAAAACCCAAACTGGTTTGAGAAATATCAAAAGTATCTGTCTCCTCCTCAAATAATCATGCAAATGAGTTTATGTACCTTTGTACTTACAACCACATAACCTTTCTCTTACGTATAATATTCCTTTATTTACACACAAAGAGAAAATGCGTCGTGGTTTTACCACGTAAGTAGTTAGCAAAACACAAATTATTACTTGATCCAGTGCTTCATACAAACTTGACCAGGCTAGACATAATCAATGTTTCAACAATCACCCTAATCAATGTTTTGCAAAATTATTCATTACAGGAATCCTACAATGAGGTACGTAAAGCGTTGCGCGATCTAGACGTGATTAAAGCCAGTGGCCCCGATGGTATTCCAGCTATTGTTCTGAGGACATGTGCGCCTGAATTGACTCCTGCCATGACGCGCCTGTTTCGCCTCTCCTTGGAGGCCGGAAAATTACCAGACACTTGGAGGCTTGCCAATGTGCAACCTGTACCCAAAAAGGGTAGTCGTGCTGACCCTACCTGCTACAGACCTATCTCAGTCACCTCCATCCTCTGTAAGACGATGGAACGTGTACTGAATAGCAAGCTGCTGACGCATCTTGAAGCCAATGACCTCCTCTCTGACCGGCAATATGGCTTCCGCCGAAACCGGTCCACTGGGGACCTTCCTGCATGCGTCACGCACATCTGGAGTGAGACCTTGGAGAAACACGGGGAAACTTTAGCTGTCTCCCTGGATATCTCCAAGGCGTTTGATAGGGTCTGGCACGACAGTCTGATTGGCAAGCTTCCGTCGTTTGGACTGCCTGTTGGTTTCTGCGCGTGGTTGGCTGATTTCCTGAGGGAACGATCGCTCCGAGTAGTCACAGATGGCTGCTCGTCCGATCTAATGGCAATTAATGCCGGGGTACCTCAGGGTTCTGTTCTCTCTGCAGCACTTTTCTTGCTACATATAAACGATCTGCTGAAACCCGGTATCTATGGGTACGCAGACGACAGCTGCACTGCTGTGGAGAGTTACATATCTGACGCGCGAGCCAGCGGACCGCAAATCCGGGTACTCAGAGAGGCATTGGTTGAGCGTTTGAACCTGTCCCTTAGTGAAGTCGCATCTTGGGGCGAGGCCAATCTGGTCAGTTTCAATGCGCTTAAGACCCAGGCGTGTCTTTTCTCAGCAAAATGGAGCCCATTCAATCTGGCTCCCACTTTCCGGGATGTACCCCTGCCTATAGCCAATCGGCTGGAGCTTTTAGGCATGACGCTAACCTTCAACCTCAACTTTGGCTCCTATATTGAGGCTACGGCCCAACGCGCAGCCAAGAAGCGGGGCATCCTCTCGAAGATGCGACGGTATTTCACACCGGAACAGTTGCTCACACTGTATCAAGCACAAGTTCGATCGTGTATGGAATACTGCTCTCATCTTTGGGATGGATCAGCCAAATACCAGCTTGAGGCTCTGGAGGCAATAGAGAGGCGTGCTAGAAGGCTCATAGGTGACAACAGGCTATTTGATTCTCGGCTACAAAGCCTAGAGCATCGCCGCAAAGTTGCGAGCCTATCTGTCTTCTATCGGGTGCATTTCGGAGAGTGTGCTACGGAGTTGCATAACCTAATACCCCCATTGCGTTTTTACAATAGGACAACCAGGAGAACGGCAAAACGTCATCCATACCAGGTGGATTTGCCATTTGCGCGAACCAAACGGTTTGCGTCCACTTTCATAGTGCGTACCGCCAGGATGTGGAACGACTTGCCGGAGTCTGTGTTTCCTGCGCAGTATAGTTTGAGGGTCTTCAAGTCGCGGGTGAATAGGTACCTACTGAACAAGTGTGCTCCATCGTAGACCACATCGCTGCTTAACATCAGGCAGGATGATGGTCAAACGCTTGTTCTTAGTGATTAAAAAAAATGTATAAGTAAATTAAAATCAATCCGATAACTAAAAAAAATATTCGCTGCTCCACAAAGTTTTCAGAGCCGATTATCAAACCGGTTTTGTTATTTTAAGAATTGAAAAAAAAAATACACTTCACGCCATTTAATCCCAAAGCAATGGGTAGGCAGAGGCACTTGCTAAAGCCCACGCAAAAAACAAATGCCCACGGTTCACCAAGAGTATTTAACCCAATATGACAGGGGGTGACTTTTTTCAAACCTAGACATTTGACAATAACAGAAGGGGAGATTTCAGTTGGCAATAGCAGTTGTGCTTTTACTTATATATATAAAACACTTGTACTGTCAAGGACAACTGCGCGATGAAACCAGCACACCACAAGGTGTGTGAACCCTATAACGCCGATGGGCTCACCCCCTGTCACATTTGGTTAAATACGCTTGGTGAACCGTGGGCATTTGCTTTAGCATGTGCCTCTGCCTACCACGCTTTGGGATTAAAAGGTGTGAAATGTATTTATTTATTTTAAAAATATAAAATCGACAGAAACATCATTACCATTATAATGATTACTCTTCTGTTCTTGAGATCGTTTGTAAGGAGTTAATATCGTGCTTAGTCACGTATCGTATTCATATGTAATCAAGTAAATACAAACAATGCGTTCATGTACACCAATTACGTTCATCACTAATCCATTTGTTCAGCGTCGGTACATTCCGCAAATTGTTTGGATTAGTCGCTCGCTTGTTCAATTATCCATTGCATTTGTTAAATAAAACGAACAATACAGCCACAAGTAGGAGTTTGTACATTTAAAGTTAAGATTACTACATTTCAGTATTTACTATCTGTTTTAAGTTCTACATAATTGTCATGTCAGCCTACTGGTGTCCACTGCTGAACATGGAGGAACCCTCCAAAGGCCCGAAGGTTTTACGTTACAATGAAAAATAAATTAAAAGAAAAAGCTTTTTAAAAACCACGATTTAAGTGGGTTAAAATTCCGCGATATTTGATTTAGAGAGACGTTTACTTTATTTTCCGAGTTATAATTAGCAAGTTTATTGATTGTGTACCCAAGTTGTAATGATGTTAAGCACTATGCTATAAGCTTTAAACGATACCTAAAAGGTGCATTTAAAATAATTAGTCGGTGATCTTGCAAATGCCGCTATTTTGTATTTAGAAAAACGTCATATAGTTAACCATGAATTTGGTTTGTGGCAGCACAGTTGGTTCTAAAGCTGAACATGAGAGCCAACTTTTAATTAATTGAAATGAATCGAACAATGCATTGTCATCCGAACTCAACGAGTATACAAATTTCAGCTCGGTCGGTTGTGGACCCGAACAATCATACATATATAAATTATTTAAAATTTAATTGATTGCCAGTTAATTTATGTATTCAAATTAAAATATTTTAATTTTAATTACCAGAGAAAACCATTTTAGTAGGTGTTTCTTGTAAACTTACGGGGCCTTCAGACTTCGTCACGATGTTTCCTACATTATCAGAGCGTTGCTTATGTACTCTACCATAAGTAAGTAAGCTTAATCTAATCCTCTTTTTAAGAGCTTAGCTTGTAAGCTCTGAAAAAGAGGATTAGAACGGGCCTGCAGTCGGACGACAAAATTCAATTTTATTGCAATTCAAGTGAGCTGGGTAAATCTGTTATTTCAGTAGTGCTTTTATGGCAATTGGGCATGAAAACTTATTTTTCGGAATGTCCTATTTCTATTTTTGACGTCATCATCGCTGCATACAAAATTGCTGGCAACACTGTTTTCTAGATTGATTAAATTAAAATTTTTCGACTCTGAAATAAAACGGATTACTTGATGACTTCTTTTTTAGCTATTTGTCTTTTAAAAAAAACAGTTTCTTTTACTAAGCTAGCTCGTCCAGTGTGAGACATTTAAATATTATGTGTACATAAAATTATGTGTGACCCGAAATTTGCTCCCGACTTGGCTCCCGACAGTAGAATTGGAACTGGTTATTCCGTATTCGCGGTTGACCCACAAGCTCAAAGTTGCACGGCGTGCTATGGAAAAGCCTAAGCTCGGCGTTTCTCTGAAGAATCGTAGGTATCAGAAACAAAGTGATCCAACAGAGAACCAAAGTCATCGGATTAGCAAGCTAAAGCGGCAGTGGGCCGGGTTTTAGCCGTTGAACCGATGATCCCTGGGATAAACGAGTTCTCGAGTAGAGACCGTGTCTCGGCAAACGGAGTGTAGGACGCCCTCAGGCAAGGTGGACTGATGATATCGTCAAAATGGTTGGCAGAAGCTGAATATGAGAAGCCGAAAACAAAGTGGCGTGCAATCCCTACTAATCCCTACTTCCCTACTAATATAATATTATAAATGCGAAAAAACTCTGTTTGTCTGTCTGTCTGTTACGCTTTCCCTCTTAAACCTCTCAACCGATTTTGATGAAATTTGGCACAGACAATCTTTAGACCCTGAGAAAGAACATAGACTAAAACCGTTTTATTGCCAAAAATGGGATGAAGAGGTTGAAATAGGGGTTGAAAGTTTGTTTAGGATTACTTAATTTAAAAGATAAAACCATGAAACTTTATATTTAGGCACTAAATAAGAAACAAAAAATCATTTGTTTTAGCATTTTAAATTTTTTACCAGTGCGTGGTCAGGACACTTGCTATCAAAATGTTAGTTACCGTACTTCTCCGAAATTATTAAAGATTTTTACCAAATTGTTATGTTCAGTAGGTCTGAGAAACGGTTACCATCAGTTTTTTATGCATCTACCAGTTGTATTACTCCCAATACACGGGATACAAAGGCAACTTATTATGGCAAAACTAATGTGGAATACATTTGTTTTGGGACAGCTAGTCTGTATGTATATAGTTTAGTAAAATGAAAAAGAGTAAAAACAGAGTACAATTTTCTATATGAAAAACGCTGCTAGATAAACTGCATTAGCCTACTTTAGCCTCACTGGCAACAAAACCTACAAACTGTTGTAAAATGAAAACAGCGCCCAACTTTTGCCTCTGAATGTGTACTGTAGACAACATGGAACAGTTTTTCTTGAAGCGTGACGTCATTGACCTGTTGATATAAGAACAGATAGAAAATACCAGAAATTCCAGAAATTCAAAAAGCATAGTTTACAGTAAGTTATTTATTAACATTCTTATCCACAATTTTAATTCAGTATATATGACGACGGGCGTGGTCAGGACACTTGCTTTAGGACGATGTGTGAACCCTATAACGGCGATGGGCTCATCCCCTTCACGAAGGCTTTAGCATGAAAAAGTGGCTCTGCCTACTAATGGCAAAGCTAGGGGGTAAGCCGGTAGTACAAGACAATGCCGGACACATTAACAAATATTTTCAAGGAAATTAAGTAAACGTAGGGACTCAAATAAGTAAGACAAATAAAAAAATCTAAATAAGCATTGGTTAAGTGCCTATTTTTCACTACCGGCTTACCTCCTAGCTTTGCCACTACTGCCTACCCCGCGAAGTGTGTTTATTTTTTAACCGACTTCAAATAAGAAGGAGGAGGTTCTCAATTCGTCTGTATGTATATATTTTTTTATGTATGTTCACCGATATCTTCGTCAATTATAGACGGATTTCAAAAAAAAATTTTTTTTTGGCTAGTGTTCACTTCCGAGGTGGTCCCATTTTCACCAGGTCAGTATCTGATGATGGGATCCAGGAGAGATCGAGGGCAACCACCGAAAATTTTATGCTATAGTATGGTGTTTTTGTTACGTAATCATGTCTTACTCAGGTATGCATATGCTTCAGTGTGTTAACCTCTGATACTGCTGTGCTGATGATGAAGCTACAGTACTCCTTAACGGTTAAGAGTTGGGAGCAGTACTGCAATTGGCCGATCGAATGTATGTAGGGCTAACGTGACTTGTAATATACCAATCCAGACTCACAGCGAGAAATCTCGCCGAGAAGTCTCGTTGGGCCTTTTCGTTTTCTGCAATACTTTCCAGGCTACGATTTGCCCTCATTCGGGCTGCAGCCTTAGTGGGTCTACCCATAATAATAAAAAAAAATACCTAATGAGTATTATTAAACTCTTTCAACTAAGTACCTATTAATAACAAATATAGCTTCCTAAAAATGTGAACAACGTGTGTGTCACGTTCGACAATTGGACGTTGTAATTAGTGACTATATATTAAATGAACTGAAACTCTTAAGTAAATGAACTAGCATCTATTTAAGTTCAGAACGCATTAACACAACTAAAAATCGAGAATTAAACTAACTTTTTAAAAAAAATTAAACCGACTTCAAAAAAAACATAAACGACAAAAACTTTTACCAGACAAAAGCAGTACCTACGTACCTATAAAGCGATAAATAACCTAATTTATCTACTTAATGCATATTATCTAAATATATAAAAGGAAAAGCTGACTGAATGACTGAATGACTGACTGACTGACTGACTGACATATCAACGCACAGCCCAAACGGCTAAACGTAGGGACTTGAAATTTGGAACGGACGTAGCTTAGGTACCGTAGGGGTGCACTAAGAAAGGGATTCCCGAAATTCCCACGGGAACAGGAATTAACGGGATAAAACGTTTGTATGAAAAATCTAAACCGTTCAAGGTAGTCGCTTGAAATTTGAGATGCAGGTACCTTAGTATTCTAAAAGCTAAGGTGCAACAGGCTATTGGAAAATTCCCATGGGAACGGGAGTTAGTGGTAAAAAAACTTTTGTATGAAAAAAAATAAACCGCGTAAGACAGATGGCAGAAATTTGGTACGCAGGACCCTTAAAGAACGTATAGCTTACTTGCAACGCGATATTGCAAAATTCCCACGGGAATGGGAGTTAGCGGAAAACTTTTATATATGAGAAATCGCGTAAATTTGAAGTTTGAAATATAACATGCACATACCTTAGGAAATATAAAGTTTAGTTATGGCTGTATTTTGAGAAATACCTACGGGAACGGGAGTTGACGGGATAAAACTTTTGTATGAAAAATCTAAACCGCTCAAGATAGACGCTTGAAATTTGGGATGCAGGTACCTTAGTACACTTAAAGCTGAGGTGCAACAGGCTATTGGAAAATTCCTTTGGTATTGGGAGTTAGCGGGAAAAAACTGTTGTATGAAAAAAATAAACCGCGTAAGACAGATGATTGAGATTTGTTAGGCAAGTACCTTAATGAACGTATAGCTTACTTACAACGTGATATTGCAAAATTCCCACGGGATTGGGAGTTAGCGGAAAACTTTTATATGAGAAATCGTGTTAATTTGAAGTTTGAAATCTAACATGCACATGCCTTAGGAAATATAAAGTTTACTTATGGCTGTATTTTGAAAAATTCCTACTGGAACGGAAGTTGACGGGATAAAAATTTAATGAAAATATCTAAACCACGTAAGTTAGAGGCTTGAAATCTAACATGCATATACCTTACAGAATGCAAATTTAAGCCATGACTGAATTTTCCAAAATTCTTATGGAAACGGGTATAGTGGGAAAACTTTTTTATGGAAAAACAAATACCGCGAGCATGAGGCTTCATTTTTTTTTAATATATGGGTATCTTAGGAAATTTACAGCTTTATGGGATTGGGAAATACCTTTTTCATCAAAAAATACTGTACAAGAGCCAGAGACAGAAGCATTTTTGAATTGAATGAAATGTATTGTTAAAAAAGAAAACCTTTCAAATTTATTTATTACAACATTGATTATTATTTACATTCAACATATACCGAGTAAAATACTGAAATGCGTGAATCGTATTGTGATGTGTTTGTGCGTGGTTTGTTATCACGTATATTATATTTTTTTTATAGGGAGTTACTAACTGGTTGACATTAATACAATACCTATCATAGTGAAAATCCTTTTGAATGAAAAATCTAAACCGCTCAAATTGTACGCCTGATATTTGGAATGCAGATACCTTAGTAAAAGTATAGCTTAGTTTCAACACTATATTGGAAAATTCCCACGGGAACGGTAGTTTGCGGGAGAAAACTTTTGTATGAAAAAAAAATAAACCGCGTAAGATAAATTATTGAAATTAGCCATGCAGGTACCTTCATGAACGGAAAACTTTCTTGCAACGCAAAATTTCCACGGGAACGAGAGTTAGCAAAATAAAGTTTTAGTAAATATAAAGTTAAGTTATGGCTGTATTTTAAGAAATTGCTAGAGGACCGGGAGTTGGTGGGAAAAAAATATGAAAAAATCTTAACCTGATGCTTGAAATTTGACATGCATATACCTTAGTGAATGCAAAGTTAATGCATATTATATATCTACAATTTAAATATTTACAACTTAATACCTAATACTTTAACGAAGTCATCTTTAACTATTTAAATATTTACAGTTATTTTTTAAGTCGATGCCAGCCAAACAAATAAATGCAATTAAGAAAACTGACCGACACTAAAATTCAATGCAAAACTAAGAATAGGAAATTGCATAAGCGTGCTGAAATAATCTACCTACACCGTATATTATGTATTGTATTTTGCCGTGTGTGTGGCTATGCGTTTGCCGGCCGCGCGCGTCAAACAACACAACAGACTACGTTACCTAGGCTGCAGGCTGGCACCGACTCCAAAAATAAGTGATAACTGTAAATATTTAAATAGTTTATTAATATTAATAAATATTTAAAAAGGTTTTATTTTTTTTATTTTATGTTTATTTCATTTGTTTACTAGTAGACGTCCCGCGATTTCATTCGGGTAGTTTCAGTATTTCATACAAACCTCCTCTATTTAGTAACGCGTCCCACAGGATTCAGATATAAAGTAGCTTAAGTCATTTCTCAGGCTCTAAACTATATGTATACAACATTTCATTTAAATTGTTTTAGCAGTCGTAAAAATAAGACAGACAGACAGATTTACTTTCGCATTTATAATGTTAGTATAGATTCTAAATTTGTATGCGTTTGATACTGTCTGGAATCGCTTCATTCTATAATGAAGCACACTTTACGATTTATGTACCTGTTCTCAGTTGAAGACGCCCACACTGTACTGCTAAGGGACACAGATTGCGGCAACTTATTCCACAACCTGGCAGTTCACGCTAACAATCTAAAGACACAAACAATATGAATCCTTATTGATAATGAATCCGTATTATCTGTACCGTATATGAACACTGGCATAAGCATCCAATTAGAACAGATGCGAGGCAGGGCCGGATGCTGCCTCCGGATGCGCCCACACCTCCGTACGTTATTCCTGAGAATTTAACTGTAGAAAAGCATCCTGTCTATCTGACATCATTTCTATCTTTCTATATTTTTAGCATTTTAATATATTGGCTCCCTTCACGTTTTGTTCAGGTTAACAAATATACCTAGGAAAACAATTTAATAGGGAGCCGGGGTGCAAGGTATATATATATATTATCAGTCAAAAGTCAAAATATCGCGATACACACGAGAGTGTTATACTTGTATTACCTACATAATACTTTTGATTCCACTTTGAAAAATGTTACTTACCTACAAGCAACTAGTCACTGTTTGATTGTTTGCCGTTGCCTTTATGTCCAAAATCATCATCATCATCGGCCGCATGACATCCACTTCTGGACGATGGACTCCCACTATGCTTAGCATAATAATTTAGGGGGAAATGCCAATAATCGCCACGCATTCTTTTCGCCGTCACCATACGGCAAATCATCATTACATTATTTACATCTTGTCAATGGAATAATAGAGACAACACAAGCAGTTTTGTTGCTTCCGAAAACTACACAAAAGGCACCTAATAATACTAATATCGCCCACATGCACAAAACATTCTAAACGATTCTGCATTTTCAAGTGACGTTTTATTGGTTGGCGAAATCAGTCACGATTTTTGTAAAGAATTTTCTACACGAAGGAGTTTTGCGCGGAAAGCAGTTGAGATATATTAATTTATTGGGTATTTGTTTCATTGGAATTTCGAATTTGAAATTTTTGTAACTACGACTGAGGTTTACACAAAATATACAATATAAATAAAAAAACAGAGGAGGCTATTTCTTTTGTTGCTGCAATTTGGCAAGAGGTTGAGGGATCGTGGTCATGACAGAAAGGCTGGAACATATTTGGCACAGAGGCTGTCGATAGCAATCCAACGGGGTAACGCGGCAAGTGTATTAGGAGCTTTTGAACCCTGTAGTAGACTATACGTATAATGGTAGGTTAGTTGTTATTTATAAATGACGAAACATGTTGTGGATGCCTTGTCTGTTTAGATGTATTTTGACGAAACATGTGGTGGATACTGTTTGTAATTTATATTTGATTTTTTTTTTTCATAACTTTTTTACTTTTTTTTGTTCTTTTTTGATATTAAAAAAAATGTCAAAAAATAAACGTTTAACAAATGTATACAATGAGGAATAAAAACAGATAAATCCTTAACCTTAATTAGCTTAATCTGTGTAACCCCAATTACAGGAGACCATATCATGTCGTAGTAAACTTTTTATCACTAATTTTACAGTGGAAAATGCCTAAATAATATTTTTTAATATCGCAAAGTGTTTCTGTTGAAATGAGAGCCTTCCTTTTGCTATTTATTACATCTTATTAATTTAAAAGCTTTTAAAATACTCGCTCTTTTCCAAAGATAACTATGTTGTGTTCCTCACCCCTACATAGCAGTTCTGTCGTATTGCTATTCTTCTGACTTCTAAAGTATACCCACGTAGTTAATAAAAACACGTATAATATACACTGGTATTCTGTGTACTGACACAGAAGTCGTCCTAAATTGAACGAAATACTATTAACAAAATAAAATAAAATAAAAAAAATACACTTCACGCCTTTAATCCCAAAGAGGGGTAGGCAGAAGCACTTGCTAAAGCAAGTACCCACGGTTCACGCGCGCGTATTTAACCCAACGTGACAGGGGGTGAGCCCATCGCCGTTATAGGGTTCACACACCTTGTGGTGTGAGGGTTTCATCACGATGTTGTTCTTCACCGTACGAGCGTTGCGTTGCGTACATAGGCTCTGAAAAAGAGTCCATTGGTACACGTCCAGTAGCCGGACTCGAACCCGGGACCTCCCGGTTACAAGTCAAGTATCCGACCAACTGGACCACATACGCTCTCCAACTAACAATGGCATCTTGTCGGCAGAACGACTGACATTATAAAGGATGACGAATCCAAAACTAGATTCATATATTAATCGAAACACACAATAAAGTTAGGAAAGCGCAAGTGCACAGTAAAAGGTCTCAAAAGCTGGTCAAATGTACGCTAAATACGGATAAACTGGTTTATGTTCATACTCGTTGATGGAGGATTATCGAGTGGTAGTTCCAGAATCTACCACTAGCTGGCATTAGAATAGCCAGTGGACATTTTTATGTTTAAAAAAAATCTTATAATAATAAGTAATTAAAAACATTTTTAATGAACATTTACAAAACAGAATTTTGTCTAGATACGTTGTGAAACCCTGAACCTATTCTTACACACATTTTATTCAATACAAGCTGTCCCCTGCAAATATTTATTTCGCCATAGGAAGTCGCCTTTGATCCTCGTTTATTGGAAGAAATACAACTTTTAAACCTTCCCTGGACTTCCGCGTGTAATTCAAGACTTTAATTAGCCAAATCGGTCGTGCTGTTCTCGAGTTTTAGCGAGACTAACGAACATCAATTCATTTTCATATAATAGAGATATCATATAATGCATTAATTTCGACCAAATTTGATTACCATAATTAATTCAGAATTCAAAGATAGACATATACTACCGCTGACATTTTTTTAGATCCTTTCAAGAGGAATAATTATTTCATACATATATATTTGCTATCTTGAACCGTTTTCACAGCGCACGCAACGGAAGCCCTCAAGGATGAAAAATTTTCCCCGTGTTTGTCACATTTTCCATTATTTCTTCGCTCCTATTAGTAACAGCGTGATGTTATACAGCCTAAAGCGTTCCTCGATAAATGGTCTATTCAGCACAAAAATATTTTTTCAATCCGAACCAGTAGTTCCTGAGATTAGCGCGTTCATACAAACAAACAAACTCTTCAGCTTTATAATATTAGTATACATTATATAGTTTTATACAATGAGTAAGTACCTTATATAAAGTAGATACGTAAAAACAAGATAGGGATGATGTACTACATAGTCACACGAAGGTATACATATTAAACTGCTAAGGGAGTGGAGTGTAGACATCAAAGACTAGATAGATATCTACAGACTAGACTAGTTATAATATAACCTAATTAACCTCAGATTCCAATTCAGAATCGAAATCTAGGTTGCTTACATCCAAAAATTCTCTTGAGGTGTCTGTCATTATTACAAGTTCTCGACTTTCCGGAAAGAAGGCAGTTTTTCCCTTCGCAACATACTTAGGGCGACTGGAGCTCAGAAGTGGATCGTAAGACAGTATAAGCACATTAAGTATATCTTCATTAGATGCTTTTTTGCTTATTTTCCTCAAATCGTGCTCTCTAAATCTTCGAAAGTCCTTCTTGCGAGCTTCTACAGCTTCCTTTGCTATACTTTCAATTGGAACCACTGGATTTCGTGCAATGATATCTGCTTCGTGCAATAGCAATTTATGGATGGTCGACGACATAAATAGCAATCTTTCAGCGGTTTCGTAGGCATATTTCGTGAATTTAATTATATCTATGCGCTCAACAGACGTGATCACCTGCAAAATAACTGAAAACCTTCGCACTAGTTCTTCATCCGATCCAGTTATGGCCGCAGTTTTTTCCGAACATTAGAAAAACCGTCGAGCTGTATTGCCGTCGTTGGACCACCAACAAGGCACCAGCCTTGATTTACTATATCTTTCCGAAGATTCAGTTCGTCTTTAAATTTGTCTTGAATGTTCTTCTTTCGAGCCTCTTTCATCACTTTGTGGTTATTGTCTCTCACAGACCACTTCATGAAATCTTGATTGTATGCAATATGCAAGACGCATTATATCGTGTTAATAAGTGCAACGAAGATAAACGAAATTCGAATAAATCAGTTGATACAGCCCTTGATCGAACTGTACTTAGGCGGTTCATTTCCGTTGGTTTGGCTAAACATAAATAGCACGTTGCAGTTGATTCAATCATAGTCATCATCGGATGGTAACTACCTTTGTGTTGTTGTCCTCTGTGGGTGATGTCTTCGATTTCATCGTCCAATGTTTCTGTCTTTCACAAAAGATAATTGTACTGGGCGACGAAAGAAACTAGTTCTAGTTTATTAGGATGGTTAAAATAATTTTGAATGTTGAATTAGAATGGTTTAGGATTTTCCCATACAATATTGTCCCCATCAGTCAACATCAACGGTACCAGTGAAGTCATAATAATGCTTGAATCGTCTTGATCGCCTTTGAATCTCTGTTTATACCGGCTTTGGTTGGAAGCACCACCACAACCCCATTTGCACGTTAACAATAGCGTTTTGTCGTTCACATTTTGTGATAAAATTTCCACGATTTTTTTCACTGTGATGTCCAATAGAGCTTGAAGGTTGAGCTTGGCGGATGAATCTGTAAACGTGACGGAATTTTAAGAGGATATAACGGTATTCGTTGCGGTTTCGGAAATAAGGGAGTTTTTACTTGAACTCCATACATATTTTTTGTAAATTAAATAAAAAATAAATAAATAAATACACTTCACGCCTTTAATCCCAAAGAGGGGTAGGCACAGGCACTTGCTAAAGCAAATACCCACGGTTCACCAAGCGTATTTAACCCAACGTGACAGGGGGTGAGCCCATCGCCGTTATAGGGTTCACACACCTTGTGGTGTGCGGGTTTCATCACGATGTTGTCCTTCACCGTACGAGCGTTGCGTTGCGTACATAGGCTCTGAAAAAGAGTCCCATTGGTACACGTCCAGTAGCCGGACTCGAACCCGTAAAAAACTTTTGTAAATTAATAATATGAAATCATTGTTATTTCCCCGAAATTGTTCACAAATGCAATGGAGGATACGTTCAAGACGCTGCATTGGAAAGGACGTGGCATCAACATCAATGGCGAACACATCTATTACTTGCGATTTGCAGACGACATTGTCATCATGGCAGAAGCGCTGCAGGGCATTCAACTGATGTTGAATGACCTAGCTGATTCTTCTCTACGGATCGGCCTACAGATGAACTTGGATAAAACCAAGGTCATGTTCAATGAACTTGTTCTACCGGAACCGATTTCTGTACATGGCACCATTCTCAAAGTTGTTCAAAAATACGTATACCTTGAGCAGACATTGCAGTTGGGTAGAAACAACTTCGAGGACGGGGTAAACAGCAGAATTCAGTTGGGTTGGGCAGCATTTGGGAAGTTACGTCGAGTCTTAACATCAGCGATCCCACAGTGCCTGAAGACAAAAGTCTTCAATCAATGTGTCCTACCTGTAATGACATACGGAGCTGAGAAGTGCACACTGACGGCACGGCTGACCCACAAGATCAAAGTCACAAAGCGAACTATGGATAGGGCTATGCTCGGTGTTTCTCTGAAGGATCGAAATCAGAAATTAAGTGATCCGACAGAGAACCAAAGTCATCGACATAGCTCATCGTTCTAGCAAGCTGAAGTGGCAGTGGGCCGGCCATAATAGCCGTGGAACCGATGATCGTTGGGGCAAACGAGTTCTCGAGTGGAGACCGCGTCTCGGCAAACGGAGTGTAGGACGCCCTCAGGTAAGGTGGACTGATGATATACACAAGATGGCTGGCAGAAGCTGGATGCGAGAAGCCGAAAATAGATCACAGTGGCATGCAATTGGAGAGGCCTATGTCCAGCTATGGACACGTATGGGCGTATGATGATGATGATGATGAAATAAAACCTATGTCAAGCAAAAATGTGTGTGTCTCTGTGCGGCGTCTCTTTTTTGCTGACAGACACAGGAACGATAGATAGGAATGCTGTATTTAACGTGCATTGTATACGTAATCTATTGTACTGATATTGTTGTTTGTGTGTTTTTTTAGAAAAAATAAAAAAGGCTGAGGCACATACTTAGCAAGTGCCTCTGCCCTCCACCCTCTGCCTAACCTCTCCTTGGTGAACCGTTCACCAAGCGTATTGAACCCATCGTAACAGGGGGTGAGCCCATCGCTGCTACAGGGTTCACACACCTTGTGTACGGGTACGGGTTTCATCATGATGTTGTCCCTCACCACACGAACGTTGCGTTGCGCACATAGTCTCTGAAAAAGAGTCCCATTGGTACACGTCCAGTAGCGGGACTCGAACCCGCGACCTCCCGGTTGCAAGTCAAGTAACTGACCAAGTGGACCACAAACGCTCTCTAGCATAAGTAAATTAATGTCTAATATTGTTTAGCTGTGTGACAGTGACAGCGCTATACCACTTATCCACTTGTCTCTGTCACACAACTGTAACAAAATTACTTAAATTTGTCATGGTACGGGGCGTGAGGGTCAAGTCTGCTACACTGACGTAATTGCATCGCTCTGACATCGTAGCGGCAAACGATGTACATTGCTGTTTTACTACGGACTACAGTGAAATGAAAGTAACGTAATTAGCAATGGACATTGTTCGCCGATGCCGGAGCGATGCTACTACCATAGTGTAGTAGACTTAGGCCACTGATCACTATTTACGACTCACTTATGATTTCTATCACCATGAAGACATTTTCTATAAAAATATTGATTGAATAAAAATTATCTCAGGGTGTTGTGTGTAACATGAGCAAAAAATCTAGTGTAAATTATTTCGACCCCTTTAAGCTAGTCTGATATGGTTCGGATACTTCAAGTAGGTATGTTGGAGCTTTTAGGTATGACGCTAACCCCCAACCTCAACTTTGGCTCCTACATTGAGGTTACGGCCCAACGCGCAGCCAAGAAGCTGGACATCCTCTTGAAGATGCGACGGTATTTCACTCCGGAACAATTGTGAGGACATTATATCAAGCACAAGTTCGATCGTGTATGGAATACTGCTCTCATCTTTGGGATTGATCAGCAAAATACCAGCTTGAAGCTGGAGGCAATAGAGAGGCGGCTGCATTTCGAGGAGTGTGCTACGGAGTTACATAACCTAATACCCCCGTCGCGTTTTTACAATAGGACAACCAAGAAGAAGAACCATAAGAAGAACCGTATCAGGTGAATTTACCATTTACGCGAACCAAACGCTTTGCGTCTGCTTTCATAGTGCGAACCACCAGGATGTGGAATGACTTGCCGGAGTCTGTGTTTCCTGCGCAATGCAGTCTGAAGGTTTTCAAGTCGCGGGTGAATAGGTACCTAATGAACAAGTGTGCTCCATCGTAGACCACATCGCTGCTTAACATCAGGCAGAATGGTTGTCAAACGCTTGTTCATAGTGATAAAAAAGCATGATGATGAATCCAAATAGAAATAAGTGGAAGATTTATCAACCTTTTAGTCGCCTCAGCAAAACTAGCAAGTGCTTCTAAGGACTAGATATTAAAATGTATAACAAACTGCCCAAGGAAATAACTGAGTCTGAGGGAAAATTTAAGTCAATTGTTAAGAACCAGTCGATAAGTAAGGCATACTATAAGGTTGATGATTACCTAAATGATGATAATGCATGGATAAACATGTCAGCTCGTATTGATATAAAACATAATAAGATAAAGAGCGTCTGTGGTCCAGTTGGTCGGATCCTTGACTTGTAACCGGGAGGTCCCGGGTTCGAGTCCGGCTACTAGACGTGTACCAATGGGACTCTTTTTCAGAGCCTATGTACGCAACGCAACGCTCGTACGGTGAAGGACAACATCGTGATGAAACCCGCACACCACAAGGTGTGTGAACCCTATAACGGCGATGGGCTCACCCCCTGTCACGTTGGGTTAAATACGCTTGGTGAACCGTGGGCACCTGCTTATTAAGCAAGTGCCTCTGCCTACCCCGCTTTGGGATTAAAAGGCGTGAAGTGTATTTATTTTTTTATTTATTTACATAATAAGATATCTAAGGCTAAAAATAAATTGTTTACATTCCATATTACTAATGTTGGTAATGAGCTGGGTTGTTGCTTTCATGATCACAAGGGTACCTTTTTACGTTATTTAGCGTTGTTATCATTTAGTGCCCTTGAGCTGTTCACCAATCAGGAAGGATCCGGTCAGCAAACATTTGTTATATTAGTATAAAGTCATATTTATGTTAAGTACTGAGACGTAAGTCCTGACGATTTGAAAAGATCTCATTTCATTCGAGATTTCAGAGAGAGAGAGACAGATTTATATTCAGTTCACTTCACTTCACTTAAAAATAAAAAACTATCACCCAATGTTTTTAGAATTATAAAGTGAAAAAAGCAACAGGTTATTGTTGTGTCAAAGTCTGTCCTTGTTACTCCACGGCGTCATCACGCCGCATATTCCGTCTCTCAAACAACGTGTGGTCCAGCCTTTAAACGTGTATAGGAAAAAAACGAACTAATAATTAGCAAGTACGTGATAAAACTATTGTAATAACTGGAAGCTCCGCCGCTGCATCATGAAATGAAAACCGATCCAGTCGGGATTATGGCTTTTGACAGAGTGTATCAGTGAAGTGAAATTTCCACCTCTAGGCGGAACGAACGGACGGAACCTATTCAGAATTGTACCGAGGGACATATCATCGTAACAAACAAGGTAAGTAAAGATTTGTATGTTACACGGTTGTAAAGGTCGATCAATTCCTATTCCAAATCAGTATTAGAATATCTATCAGGAATATATTTATACAGTATATAATCTTTAAAAAGTTGCGACACTATTATTTACGAAAGAATATTTTGACTTGCTCAGTTTTAACTCAAAAATGTATTAAATCAACTATAAACAATCATATTTAATTTTATAAAATCATACAATATGTATCGCGTATCACACTTTTTATTTTAAAATAAAACTTAATTTCTAATTTGTTATTCTTATTTACGGTGTATCTAGAACAACGTTCCATTTACAAATTATTTTGTAAAAGAAAGTACCTCTATAAAGTTCGGCGCTTGTATTGCACATAATAAATTAACTACTATAGCAATGTTTATTTTTAATTTCCAACTCATTTATTTGACTGTTAGCATTGATATCTGCGTGCAACTAAATACACTTTGTTATTGTCTAGGTAGTTAGTTAGGTAAGGTTATGGGAAATGGAGATAATGCAATATAACTCGTGGCATATACGTTCGATAGGAAGGATGATATTAATAATATCACCTTAGTCACGAAAATATTATCAGCCGTACTCAAACGCCTAGTTACGTGTACTGTGGAACCTTTTCTAACGACGTCATATATGGTTTTTTATTTTGAATACTTTAAGAAAATAAAAAATTCCAGACACCTCATGATCTCATATAAAGGAAATATTGAAATACAGTCCCAATCAATCATTCATCAGAAAAATAAAAAAGGAAAATATATTTATTTTACTCCGTACATGAACTAATCATAATCTTAGAGGATAATAATGAAGGGAATAAGTACTGGTTTGAGCTCAACAAATAGTGCCTATTACTGTATTTAAATATTTCTCTGCCGTGTATAACTCACTATTAATGCCATGGCTATGTAGGTATACAGGGTGTAATCGGTAGGTATAGCTAGGCCATAATTCCTTAACTAAACAGATATCAGTAAACTTCCCACTGATATCGAAAGTGCGTTGCCCAATGAGTAAAATTACCTGGCCACACTTCACAATTACACCCTGTATATAAATCAATCAAGCGTTACTTCCAGACTCCTGAAACTTCTTGGTGTCCAACGTTTACCCTGGTTGCCCAACACGCTGGCACGAGGGGAGTATCCAGGGTCCGCTATTTAATATTTTTCGATCAGTTCTGTAACTATTGCTGAGTTGATTGACGGTCGTCTGTCTCCGTAACCATTATGGCGAACCATAAGGGAAGTCTTTAAGCTCTAATGTTAGAGGTTTTAAAGATCTCTAATCTGTGCTTAACAACGACTGTCGAGATAGTAGCTGGGACATTTTACTGGCAAGCTGGAAAAGAAAAAGAAAAGCTCATAGGGTATCCCACCCAATGGGTAGTGTTTTCAGGCTTATGAAATTATTTGGTTATTCATGATTATTTCATGTATTATACATGTGAACAATCCTCAAGAATAACGCTAGCTACTAAATCAAACCGCATGAACATCCGTTGTGTAGTTTTAAAGATCTAAGCATACAAAGGGACAGACAGCGGGAGGCGGCTTTGTTTTATACTATGTATTGATTAAAATAGTAAACTGTAAATCGAATATACATTTAGGTAGATAATATACCTAAAACGTTGTTGGACTCTTCAATATGAACAACTTTTACTATAGCGACAATGTTGGGAAATCAAATTGTCATCTCCCGAGGCAAATATTTGTCTACTTTCTATGAGATGAAACATTATTTTTTGCGTTTCCCAGCATCGTCGCCATAGCAAAAGTTGTTCATATTGAGGAGCCCAACAACGCTTCTAAGCCCGTTGCTCGGGGTCCCTTTACCCTTTACACGCAGTAGTCAACTTATAAATCTAAAACGTATTAATATTGAAATGCTGCGGCTTAATATAGAAATGTTATAAGTTACAAGTACGACAACAATGGAAAGCAAACAACGAACTTGTATCGCGAGTCTGTAGGGCAAATTGGTTGATCTCACGACCGCGGCCGCTAACTGGCGTTAACTGACTCCACGTCACGAACCCAGCAAATCTACCTAGATCAGATTTTATTTACACTGACTTTTCCATACCAATGCAATCAAGAGCAAAATTTCCGTATTATCGACAAATTTAAAAGGAAAAATAAGCAAAATGTTCACAAACCACTTTATGTTGAGTTTAACTCCGTTTTCCGCCTTTACATTGAGAAAATTGTCATCTCCGTACAAATTACGCCAGCTGATTCTTAGTTCTGTATAAAAATGCCTTTGTTTTCATTTGTGATAGTTCATCCGATAGTTAGAATTATTGAGCAGTATGACAGTCCTTAAATATTTTCGCTTCTAATAAGTTAGCATCTTTTACACTCCGAGAGTAGTCATTCTAGATCATCTAGGTATAAAAAACATTTTTTTTTAGAAAGTAATAAATGACGGGACATTTCATACAGTGATCTGACGTTATCTGAAGTCTGAAGTGATTATGTTTGTTTATGAGGTGGAATGAACAAAACATTATATAATTAATATAAAATACAATTGTTCTTTCTTAAGTTTTTTATTTGTATTGGTTTTCTTTTATCTCGTGTTCTTGATCTTATTTTGCCGTGTGCGGCGAGAATAAATAATTTTTAACTCCCGACCCAAAAAGAGGGGTGTTATAAGTTTGACGTGTCTGTCTAACTCTCTAACTAATAAAACTATTACAAAAAAACACACTTAAATACACTTCACGCCTTTTAATCCCAAAGCGGGGTAGGCAGAGGCACTTGCTTAGTAAGCAAAAGCCCACGGTTCACCAAGCGTATTTAACCCAACGTGACAGGGGGTGAGCCCATCGCCGTTATAGGGTTCACACACCTTGTGGTGTGCGGGTTTCATCACGATGTTGTCCTTCACCGTACGAGCGGACTATTACAATAATTTATTTTTTATTTGAAAGCTAATTTGATCTAGCGTGTTCTTAGTTAGCTATGTATGATCGGTATTGGTTCACCCACTCAAAAGTTATGGGGGTTGGAAGTGGGGACATACATTTATCGAATCAAAATCATAAACATGTTCAAGTGGGGTTTCAAATGAAAGGGCACGACACGAACATTTAAAATCCAGGATTTATTAAATTTGCAATTTAATATTTATCTTTCTTTTCATATAAGCATTTACTTTGAAAACTACTGGCAGTGGATGCCTCGGTCAAGAGAACGCTGTGATCAGAGAGCTTCTCTTCAAAAATGTTCTCATCATCACCTGTATGGCGTGCTGTTGCTCGCGTTGTTTCGTTCCCGTGGGAATCTGGGGACAAAATGCCTATAGCCTATGTTACTCAGGAATAATGTAGCTTTCCAACAGTGAAAGATTTTTCAAATCTGTTCTGTAGTTTTGGAGGCAATTATTCAATTAAAATAAACAAACAAAAAATGAAACCTTTCCTCTTCATAATATTAGTATAGTTCAGCAATAAAGGTGCAAAGTCAGCCATTTCTCGATACAGTGATTGTATTTTTAACCGACTTCAAATAAAAAGGAGGATATTTTCATCAATTATAGACGGATTTCAAAATTTGTTTTAGTTGGATTGAGTTCACTTCTGAGGTGGTCCCATTTTCACCAGGTCAGGATCTGATGATGGGATCCAGGAGAAATAGAGGGCAACCACCGAAAATTGTATGCTAGTATGGTGTTTTTTATTTTGTTACGTAAACATGTCTTACTCAGGTACATCCTTCAGGGTGTCAACATCTGATGCTGCTGGGCTGATGATGAAGCTACAGTACTCCTTAACGGTTAGGAGTTGAGAGCAGTACTGCAATTGGGCGATCGAATGTATGTAGTGTTAACTTGATACTTGTAATATACCATCTAGACTCACGGCGAGAAATCTCGCCGAGAAGTCTCGCCGGGCGTTCTCGTTTTCTGCAATACTCTCCAGGCTACGATATGCCCTCATTCCGGCTGCAGCCCTAATGGGTCTACCCATGATAATAAAAAGATAAGGTTTTTGTCGATTGTGTTTTTTTGAAGTCGGTTTAATTTTTTTTTGTCAATGAAGAATCGTAAAAAAACGTTTGTTGTGACACGGTGATCTGAAAATACCCTTGTAAGTCGAAGTCTATTATTTTTCTGTAGGCCCTACTGAGTCGATTTTAGCAGGAGTGGATGCCACGGAACTAAGCAACATTCGACCTTTTTCAGACAAAATCCACGTGTTCGGCTGATAGAGTGTGTATGGGGAAGTAGGTTTTTCTACCGATACATATAGAAAAAATTACATTATTTTACCATATATTCGATAGGGATAATCCCATCACTACCGCAGCCCTACCTGCCTCTCGGCGTACGGGCCATACTCTGGAGACGTGCGCGTCTACTTGCTTTTGACTCTTTTCAACGCACACGTTTTCTTGACTCCATACAAATTATCTTTGTCCATCCCTGTTTTGTTGCCAACTCTTGCCCTTCTGGGGCATGACGACCACATTACGGAGACTTCGCGTCACTGTTCTCCCACCGAGACTGCCATTGGGCAACTGCAGGCTCTCGTTTTTATGTTTTTAATAGTTTGCGCTCCTTCGGAGCCAACTGGGTGCCTTCCTCCTCAATTTCTCCCGCTCGCTGTAACTCAAGATCTGCTGGAAATACGCCCGCTAGCACAGGTAACGCTGCGGTGCTGCAAGATCTGTAGGTCTTGGTGAGTAACATCAGGGCCAACCTCTGCGTGCGTAATAGCGCTCTGCTCACGACGAACACCGAGACTCGGTGATACCATGTCGATGCAGCGTATGTTAGTGTAGCAATGTAGGTCCCGGCATAGATAATTTTAAGAGCGCGGTACTTGATGCCCCACCTGGTAGCTGAGATACGTGACACTTTACCGAAGCAGTTAGCGGCTTTCTCTCCAATGTAATTGGCGTGTGGTATGAAGCTCCTTGTCTGGTCTAAGATGACGCCGAGATATCGCGCCTCCTTGACGTTCGCGATCGAGGCATCGTCCATTTTAATTGTGAGCGATCTTTGAAATCTTCCTAGTCTTACTAATATTATAAATGGGAAAGTGAGTTTGTTTGTTTGTTCCGCTTTCACGCCGTAACAACTGTAACGTTAGAAGTCCAGTTTAAATAATAGGGTACTTTTTATCCCGGAAAAAAAAATATTCCCGTGGTAAAACAAAAATATTCCTTTATACCGCAATATAATCGAAGTCTACGCGGGCGAAGCCGCGGGCGGAAAGCTAGTTTATCATATGGTAGAGTTATAAATGTGCCGTAGTCGTTGCCATGGAAAACAAATACTAGACATAACATATTGATACGGTTAGTCTCGTAAACAATGAAACTATTTCATAATAACAATATCATCCGTTCCATAGTGACAAATTTAATATTGTCTTTAATATCTAAACTATGAGATAAATCTGTACCTCCTCTTTATATGACGTATTGAAAATGAGGTATTCCTGTACATATAATCCACTAGTTAGGTATTTTTTTAGAAAAATGACGCCTGTTTTTTTATAGTGAGAAAATCCGTTAGAGATACCTCGCCGCTGGCGACTACAACGGTGGAATCATATTCATACATACAGACATACACTTTGTCCTTCACCGTACGAGCGTTGCGTTGCGTACATAGACTCTGAAAAAGAGTCCGATTGGTACAAGTCCAGTAGCCGCCTCGAACCCGGGACCTTCCGGTTACAAGTCAAGGATCCGACCAACTGGACGCTCATCATCATATTTATCATATCACTAAAACCACACGGTCACTCGCACGTTAACGTCTTCAGCCCCACGCCGTGCAAGAAAGACCTAAATCCGTTGTATATCTTACGCCACCCTTTGTAGTTTACTATAGGTCATAGTTTTTTTTTACACACAGTGAACAAGCGTATGTCCACCACCCTGCCTGATATTAAACGGCGATGTTGTCTACAATGGAGCACACTTGTTCATTACGTGTTCTATTAGCAATACTGATAGTACTTAAGTAAATACCTCTAAATACTGAACACATTAGTATCTATCTTTGATCCAAAAGAAGCCAACTTGTAGCCAATTAGCGACGCCGGCATTAGGGAAAACTTAAATATCGCTTGACTATCTCACAAGATTAGTACCCAAACATCGACAGTACTTACGGTAGGAATTCAGGTGTGTACTGTTTGTCAACAAACCGCACAGTCCAAGACAGCAGGTAGAGTGTTCGTTGTAAACATAAGATTAGTGCTTTGGGCAGTAAATCAAAGCTGCCGTGGCGACGGCGGCGGGGGCGCGGATCTTACAGCGGCGGTGGCGGCGGAGACCACAGCTGTGCCCCTCATGCAAACATTTTAGATCATACTCATGATATTCTTTGCGCTAGGGTTGTGTGTTTGTTGTATTATGTCGACAAATATTCTTAAATGTTTTGTACCGTGTTACGCGTGGAAGAGTTTTTGAGAAAATACTTTTGGTACCGTTTGTAACACAGGGATGTGCTCATAAATATTTAGTTAAAAACGATGCTATTTGTCATTGCATAGTTTGAATAAATGTCTAAGGCCAAAATACTTACATTAACATTGACATTATACAACACAGAAATTACTCGTCTGTTAACTCCGAATTTTACATAAATTGTAAATTGTATCAATTTTGTTTTTTATTGTGGTAATATACCACGCTCACCACGGTTATGATCCACCCAAACTACAATATTACAGAGTTCAAATACGTGATTAGCGAGTACATTAGTCATCAATTACTCCGAATCATAAAAATACTGTTTATAATCGAATAAAACGCATTTAACATCAGAAAATAATAAAAAACAACTTTTAGTCTAATCTGGCATAAATAAAAATGTACACAACATTTATGTTTATAATATGCCAATACGGTGGGAAATGACAACGGCTTCCCGGCGGGCGGGCGGGCGGTGAGTCGCGCGTCCGCCCGCCCGACGTCGCCCAGCCGAACGGTAAACACTCCCGGTAATCTCGAGATGAGAAAACTTTCAGTTCTCTTAATTCAGAAACTTATTCAACATTCTAACAACCTTAGTACCGCCGGCGGCCGAAGCGAGTCAAACAAATGACATTTCGCCTTTTTCTTAAAACACTGATAAGCCTCATATACAATGTGGCGGTGCAGAGAAACTGTACCAACTTTTAATCGCTAGTTGTTTTATTGGTTTTGATCTCTTGCTATCGGGTTGCAAGTTCTAATGAGGCGGTTCGCGGTTTAAAATAATGTTCAACATTTTATGACGGTGTAGTTTCTTATTTACGTATTTTAATTGCTAGAAGGTGTTTCAGTATTTAAAATTCTGTTTCACATCGTACCTGTCTCTTTTTTATTAATACCTTCTAAGCAAGCAGTTTTTTTAGAAATATTTTCTCCGATCCGTTCCAGACATTCCCAGCAATCAAACTTTAGTCATTTTAGTTTGTCGGCGAATTATTTGATGTCTTATCTATAGAAGGTATGTGACCGATCAAGTTATCACCGGAGATGACATGATGAAGTGCGGACTTACAGACTGCAGTGACGAATTCAGATAATATATCTAATAGCTGGGCATTAAGTGATAAAATTCATGGACAAACATTACATAGAAGTACAACAACGGAGATAAGGCTTTAAGGAGGAAGTCTGTAAACAAAGACACGAATATATTTTTTTTTAGTTCAAGTCTCGGCAACGTCTTGATCGTTCGCGTCAAACCTCCTTATCCAATTCGCAAACTCATCACCCCAAGCGAAATAAAATTTTCAAGGAAACTTAAATGCCCCACCTCCGCCGCCTCCGCGTCGAAAAAAACAATCAGTGGCAACAACTAGAAAAAGTGGGGCGATGGTAAAAAAATCGGGCAAGAAATCTGCGAAATATCTTATAGAAAGGTAATATATTCAATGTGAGACTGTTGATTAATTTCTTTTAGTAAACAAAACATAAAAAAATTTATTATTGTGTGACCTACAACAGTGATCATAACATATAATACAGTTTTCTAAAATTATCGTCACAGCCTTGAATTTGTCCACTGTTTGTCCTGTGTGACAAATATTAAATTACCCAAAAAGTGAGAATAAGAAACTCGGCATTCATTTTCTCTTATTGTTTTTATGCAAAGTGCACCCATTCTGTTACAATCGCCGAGATAATTAGATGTTGTGCAGTAAAGCGTTTCGGTGATTTGTCATAAGTATACAATATTGTGATGTCGCTTCAGTTGTGTGTCAGTTAGCCAGTAGTGTTCATCTTAGTTGATGCGTGGTCACCTGTGCAACACGCATGTGTTAGTTAACTTGTTTATTTATGCATATTCATATGCATTTTGGGACTTTAATAACTCTTTTCTGAACTGTGCCTACAAAAATACAATTCATAGTGAGTTATGGAAGTAATATAAAAGAGTGCGTGAGTGAAAAATAATTTGTTGTTAAAAAATTTGTGTAAAAAACAATTTACTGTACTCGCATCGTTGTAAGAAGTCAAATTTGACGTCCCCTTCTTATTTCCCCGTAATAATATCAATTTCTTATTGCTCACGGCTTAAATTTATAGAATTACCCTGTCATACATATATTTTGACTTTTTAGGATGACACGAGTTTATAGACTATAATAGAGTAGCATTTTTTGTCCCGAAGAATATTTAAAATATTAATGGATGGCGTGTGCTTACATAGATGAGTCCAGGCCGAAGGACTCCTCTGGTGGAGGCGAGTGAGCAGCCGCCCAGGCCAGGGGTCACCGTCACCGACATGGATACTGTTCAAGAGGAAAACGATAACGACAGGTAAGATTTAACAGATATGTTGAAGGGCAGTAATCCTATTGGTATGCCGTCACCTTTAGATTGTTTGGTGTATTTAATATTATTCGAACAAAAGCTTATCACTTAAAATAACCCATAACTATCGTGTTTATAATATTTGTTGGATACACACAAACATATCAGTATCACGTTAATAATCTAGTCGGGTGGAGAGAAACTGTATAAAAATCTAGAGCATAAAAGTTTATTTATTAAGTAACGCATGGGCAATACTTTATCCAGATATTCATGAAGCTAGGGCGGCGAGGCGGGCAGGCTTACGAGGCCATTTCAAAAGCTACACTCGGAAGCTTTTCCTATCCTTCTGCATTCTACGTAGAGTCGGAACAGAATTTTCTTGAAAATAAAATCTCACTCCGCATTATAATATCGAACGATACAATTTTCGATTCCGTTCTTTAAATGTCACGGTAACGATGTATGCATGCGACAAAATATCATTATAATATATACTCTTGAGTGGATGGTTCGATCAGGCGTCTGTAACTAGATACGAATATTTAGAGAACTTTTCGAAAAGATAAATCGCATGCCTGAGCATAGGTACGATACTAGACAAAATATCAGTTATTATTCACTGTCAATATTTTTTGTACATCTAATATACGGTCGTGGCTTTATTCCTTTAATAAATTCAACATTTGTTTTAAATAAATTCCAAGAAAATATTTATGATGGAGAATATTATGGAGAACCATACACACATTAAAGTCCTAATTCGTAGTCGAAAAATCCTTCCGACAACACATTACTTTTCTATATCATAAAGCCATATGTCCAAAATGTTATATACCTTAAGTCTTTATTTTTTACATTAGTTTGGGCTGAGCGTTGAACAGCCAGTAAATGACTTAGTGGTAGGTATACATTTATTCTTCCCAGTGTGTTACTGTGCATTTTGCAAAATCATGAAATATTTTCACCATTTTACGAACTGGAATAGTAAAATTGTAACGTTACTCGTGTACCTACATACGTCTACTACTATTAAGTACATTGAAGAAACGATTTGAAGATTTACCACCACAACTTTACATGAGCTAAAATATGAGGATACAAGATACACCCCATAACATGAAGAGTAAAAAATTCTATGCAAAAATTTCGGCGCAACCAACCGTTAATCGATAATTCACTTAAAGCTGCATTTTTTTAGAGATCCTTTGATCGATAGATCATGTTAGCCTGGTGGTGCGAGAGTTTGTTTTCTAAAGCGATTCGAAGCACGTTGTCGACATATGATCGACTGCTTTGTGCTCCGTCGAGGACTGGCAGGGTCGGTGATGGCGGTGGCGGGCACGGCGCACACTCGTACCCACGCTTTGTACTCGCCACGCCATCTCACTGCACTTCTAGTATGCGCAGATTTCATAACCCCGAAAATACCTAGGCCGTTTACCGAAAAAGGAAAAATTGGTAGCTATGACGCTTCCGTACGTATCAATGTAACAGAGACCCCGATTTGTAAGTAATATTTTTCGAAGTGTAATCAGTGAGATTTTTCCCCATTTGTATCGATACTTTTGTTTTTGACGGAATGCTATTAGTGTCGCTGTCAGTGCTCCTCTCCACCTTGCATACCCCGTAATACACGGGGCACACGGAAAGTTTTGCACTTCTGACTTTTCGTAAGTGTTTGAATTTTGAATCGGATATTTTTTTAAACACTGAACCTTTATTGTAAGAAGAAAAAAAATGGAGGCAAATCATCTGTCATTTGTTTTTTATGACACATTCAAGTTTGCATTGACAGTGAAAATGGAGCTAACGCGAAAAGATTTCAGAGTTATGATTTTTTTACGATTTTAAAAGTGCTCTTTCGTCGTTCGTCTTCAAAATGCTTTTGGGAACGAAGAACCTCATTTGAGCATTGTAAGACGATACGCTGAATTTGGACGTGGACGGGTTTATCTGAATGACGAAGTTCGTGAAGGCCGGCCTACAACATTGGTACTGTGGGGTAGTTAGTAGAAAAAAATCGACGTATCACCTATGAAACGATTCGTGGACTTCTTGGGATCGGTATGAGTCAGATTCAAAAGATTTTACACCAAGAATTAAAAGTTAGAAAACTATGTTGTCGCTGGATCCCTCATGAACTGACTCCAGAGCAGAAACGGGCTCTTGTCGATTGGTGCCAAAAAATGTTGCTTCAATACGACCACGGACATTCTAATGCTGTTTATGACATTGTCACATGAGATAAAACGTGGACTCGAACGTGGTTTTGAACCCGAAAAATAAAACAGCAGTCTTGCGAATGGGTGTTCGAAAGTGTGAATAGGCCTACAAAAGTGAGGCAGGATAGGAACGTGGGCAAAAAAATGATTACGATTTTTTTCTCCCGCTCGGGTCCTATTCGCACAATCCCACTTGAAGACTAAAGAAGCGTTAATGCTGAATGGTTTACCACCATTTGTTTGCCGACGGTGCTGGAAAAGGTTCGAGAAAAACGGTCCCGAAGCCGCATCCTCTTCCATCACGACAACGCTTCTTCACACACGGTGAATAAAACAAAACAATTTTTGGCTTCCGAAAAAGTACAGATCGTGACCCATACTGCACATAGCCCAGACCTTGCACGTTGCGATTTCTTTCTTTTTTGTGAAAAACATGGCATCAGACGAGTGGTCCTCATGTTTTGTAAAATGGTTCAGCCGCATGAAAATGTGTTTAAAATGTAAGGAAAGAATACTTCGAAAAAGAATTTTAAAAAAAAATTGTTTGCAACGTGTTTTTTTTTAAAGTTAGGTACTCAAAACTTTCAGTGCAGTCTACAAAAAGTATATATTATACAGGGTTACTTGTAACTCGACGTATTCCTGGTATGGGGTGATAGAGGACTTAAAAAGCAATAAAATAAACCTCCATATGTATGGTCGGAAATTAATGGTTCTTGAGATATTGACTTTTTTTTAATATTTTCTAGAAATTCCCATAATTGCGTTAAAATTTAACAACGGAACAACAGTTATGGCCCATTTCTTTGCTTTGATTTTGTACTGCAATCAACACTTGACAGCTGATCATCCGCATTTGTTTCCGATTTCTGCCGTGTTGTGCTCTCTGCCACTACTCGCGCACATAGGCAATAAATGCTAATAAATGACGCTTCTGTACGTCGTCGCCATCGTGAAACGTGTCATAATATTTAGGCTGGTAATTTAATATCATTCGAGTAGTGACCATGAAAATCGTGAGCGTGCTTTGCACCTTTTATTCTGTTGACTTTTTAAATCGTTTCGTTTTGTATTCCATAACACTTCAGTGCGCAAACAATAAATGAAAACTGACTGGGATAAACAAATACTTACATGTAATAATATGTAAATAAAAAATACTACCCTTTTAAAGGTCGGTTCTGTCTGATTTGTGGTATGCGGTGTACCTAATTATCGTAAAAAACAGTGTCATACTCTACTACACTCATTTGTATGATTCAGAATTAATATGCCATTTATTTATTTATTAGCTGACCCAGCAAACACTGTTTGCCCATAATTAACATTATAAATCCCGTTCCCGTGGAAATGTCTTGAATTCCTTTCTTAGTGGTCGGTCCCCTACGGTATACGGTACCTGCCAAATGTCACGTTCCTACGTTCAACCTTCTGGGCTGCTCGTTGATTTTCACTCGGTCAGCTTCGTCTTTTATATATATATATATATATATAGATTAACAACTTATTGCACAGAGTTGTACAAAGGACATAATTCAGTTCAATAATACATTACAAGTTTGCGCAAATTAACGGATGCCAGAAAATGATAAAATTAAAACTTTAAATAGCATAACCATTACAGTACACTATTCACAGTCATAATCATCAACCACATACCGTCCAATGCTGGACAAGGGCCTCCCCAATGACTTCCACATTGAGTGGAAATGCCACAAATTATTTACAATGTTTTTCTGATATTTTATGCATATAAACCTTCCTCAAGAAACACTCAATCAACGAATGGAACGGCGTAGTTTTAAAGATCTAAGCATACATAGAGACAGACAGCGGGAGGTAACTTTGTTTTACATGGTTCTGTTTCACAGCGATGAGTCGTCATACTCGGACATCGAGCGGCTGCGCGAGCGCACACGAGCCATGCTGGGTCCCGCCGCGGAGTTGGGGGCGCCACATTCGCTGCCGGACAGCCGCCGAGTCTCCACCGACATCAACATGGACGCCAAAGTGGCAGCTAACCTAAATACACGGTACAACCTATACTTATGCAACGTTAAAAAATAAATATTAGTGAAACACATAGAAAAACATACAGCCCACGATAATAAACAACTTTACTCAAGGAACACTATGTCAAAAACGAAAATAAATGTAAATATACATATTATATTTAGAGGTAAGATCTCTTTTACACAAAGCCGAGACAAACAATACTTGTGCATAGATATATGTGTGCTTGACGTGTTTAAGGGACAATAGTGCCACAACATGTTGCACCCATGTTTTATTTTTGCTAAGGTAATGTATGCAGTGTAATGGTTAATGTCAACATAAATAAATACTCTCACTCAAGGCGAAAAAAGGCAGAAATTGTGTAGTGCAATTATCGTCGTCGTGTACGTGAGTGCTAGTGCTGTCTGCGCTAAGCATTTAGCTTCCTGACTCAGCGATGCGACATCATAGAAAAGCGGTATGCCCTTACCTTAACCTAACCTAACCTGACCACTGATTTTTGAGCAACTTGATGACCTAGGTACATCACAACGACAATGCACTACCAGGTGAAAGAAACAATAACACTGACTCTAGCGGTCAGTGGAGAAATGAAAGTCAAACCGTGTCTTGTAATAAGGTCATTCATGTTTTGTTCCAGCCGTCCATCGGCCATAATCGCGGCATTCCGTCGACCGTCGCAGGCGCTGGCCCTCTGCGCGGCCACTCAACGGAAGTTCCTATCAGAACTGTCACCCCAATCCAGAGCGTCTGTCAACTCTACTCATGAGACGCCACTCACTGCCGCTGAAATCATGGGCCAGTATGTTGCATTAGTTATATCCTCAAAACACCAATAGGTTCGTATTGGCAGAATTCAAAAGAGGATTGCTCGTCTCTCGGCCGTGGGCATTCATAGAAAGATATCAAATTAAATCAGATATATTTGTCCGCATCCGGCGCACATTTTACCAAGATTCGAAACCTTTACTAACAGTAGAGTAGCGCTGTTCTCTGTAATCTTTATGAATACTACTAGAGCATAAATCGTCTTTGAACTGGCAATAGGTCTTATGTGATTTTGAATAATTTGTTTTTTTTCATGCAATTTTTAAAACAAAAAGTACTATCTGACATAGTCATAGTAATCAATCAGATCGAGCGTCTGTGGTCCAGTTGGTCGGATACTTGACTTGTAACCGGGAGGTCCCGGGTTCGAATCCGGTTACTGGACGTGTACCAATGGGACTCTTTTTCTGAGCCTATGTACGCAACGCAACGCTCGTACGGTGAAGGACAACATCGTGATGAAACCCGCACACCACAAGGTGTGTGAACCCTATAACGGCGATGGGCTCACCCCCTGTCACGTTGGGTTAAATACGCTTGGTGAACCGTGGGTACTTGCTTTAGCAAGTGCCTCTGCCTACCCCTCTTTGGGATTAAAGGCGTGAAGTGTATTTTTTTTTTCATAGTAATCAAACTCGTATCATAAGGACGGCCCAGATAGGACTTATTTCCAGTTCATAGTCGAAATACTCAATTGGGTAACTAAATTCATAAAATATTAAATAACACAACGTGTATCAATTCAGAAGATCCCACATATCGACTAAGCCGTCGACGTATTTAAGGATTATACATATCCACGTAGATACCGGTTTGTACCTACAATACATACTCGGGTTCCCTCAGTGTTGCCGATTTACATTAAAATTCGATCAAGCCTATATAAATACGATCGTAATCTCACAAACAGTAATGCTTTGTAAATATTACTTTTTTTTTCATGTACATAATATGTACCTACAGTCTAATACTATAAAGGGAGAGAATCGATTAAAATAAAGGTCGAATTTTAAATAAATACCTTTTTCTGCATTGGGTTTTACCTGTTATGATAGCATAAGGTTTTAAAATAAATAAATATTTTTTTTGTCATACGTACAGATTTAGTAAAAAAAATATAGGCTGCGTTCTTCTTGACCCTATTTTCTGAAGTATGTTTTAAAGTTCTATTGAGGGCAGTAAACAGTTGAGAGCAATCATTCCAGGTTTTCCATTCCATTCCAATTTTATTTAGCTTAACTTCGTTGTTTGTTCGTCGTTTGAACGAACCACAGTCGCAACGGCCCTGGAGGACCGTTCACTGCCTCGATGCAAATTCTTTAGTTTATCCTAAACATGCGTAAAAAACATGCTGTATTAGTCCCATTGAACTAATGTGAGTACTATAAACGTGCCAGCTCTTATTAATTAATCTGTACACACAACACTTACGACGTCATACATACATACATGGCGATCTTGCTTTCTTACGAAGTATATCTAATATATAAAATTCTCGTGTCACAGTTTTCGTTGCCATACTCCTCCGAAACGGCTTTACCGATTTTCACCAAATTTTATACGCGTATCTGTAGGTCTGAGAATCGGCTACTATCTATTTTTTATGCATCTACCAGTTGTATTTCTCCCAATACACGGGGTACAAAGGCAAATTATTATTATGGCAAAACAAATGTTTGCCGGGACAGCTAGTCTAATATATAAAATTCTCGTGTCACAGTTTTCGTTGCCATACTCCTCCGAAACGGCTTTACCGATTTTCACCAAATTTTATATGCGTATTCAGTAGGTCTGAGAATCGGCTACTATCTATTTTTTATCCACCTGCCAGTTGTATTTCCTCCCAATACACGGGGTACAAAGGCAACTTATTATGGCAAAACAAATGTTTGCCGGGACAGCTAGTCTAATATATAAAATTCTCGTGTCACAGTTTTCGTTGCCATACTCCTTCGAAACGGCTTTACCGATTTTTACCAAATTTTATATGCGTATTCAGTAGGTCTGAGAATCGGCTACTATCTATTTTTTAAACTTCTACCAGTTGTATTTCTTCCAATACACGGGGTAACTAATTACGGAAAAACAAATGTTTGCCGGGACAGCTAGTATATATATATATTTTTTTTTAAACTTAACTTTCTCTACTATTAAAAACCTACCATTTATTACTTACTTTAAAAAACATTCTCGCCGTTACTTTTCTTGTATTCTATCCTACTACGCGCTGTAGCTAGCTTAAAATAGCACAACACTAAACTCATTATCACATAATTAGATGTGAAGTTGCGATACTACATCACTCTTGCTCATGTATATAGAGAGTGAGGCAGACGGCAACACGTTGTAATTATTACGAAGCCTGCACCAACAAACACATCAAATGCCGAAATTGTGGTTACATGAGTAGTTCGAAACCCTATTAGCTTGCCTACGTCACAGAAATAGAATTAAGCGTAGCGACGGGATTCTAAGTCTGTGGCCTACGTAGAAACGATTATTGTAACCTGTGATTGACACAAGCTGTGTTATTATAGACCCACAGTGACGTCACATACACAAAGCCCTGCAATTGCGGTCACCCTTTGATACATTTGTAACATATAAACCTCAGGAGGTAATTATTCTCCGCAAATTTCCTAGCACTGAAACAATAATGCAATAGCTACGCAGTGGCTAGTATATACAGGTACATTACAGTTACCTGTATAGCATAGTAAAGGAACGATAAGTTAAGATTGAAATATCAATATTATATACGTATTATTCGTATATACTTTTTTACTATCTCGCCAGAAATAAGTATATCACACTTTAAGATATAGACGTGAATTATGATTTTCAAAAACATTTACATCTGGTAACGTTACCTATTCTATTATGGTAACGCGGTACCGACAACGACTGGGTGTGGAGTGACGGCTATGCCCGAAATCCGCATTCGCCAAAAAGAGGTACGAAAAGCGTTGCGCGATCTAGATGTGAATAAAGCTAGTGGCCCCAATGGTATTCCAGCTTTTGTCTGAGGACATGTGCGCCGGAATTGACTCCTGGTTTGACGCGCCTGTTTAGCCTTTCCTTGGAGGCCGGAAAAATACCAGACTCTTGGAGGGTTGCCAATGTGCAACCTATATCTAAAAAGGGTAGTCGTGCTGACCCTACCTGCTACAGACCTATCTCAGTCACCTCCATCCTCTGTAAGACGATGGAACATATACTGAATAGCAAGCTGCTGACGCATCTCGAAGCCAATGACCTCCTCACTTTTCGTTGTCCTGTTATAACTCCGGAACGGGTGGACCGATTTCGCTAATTTTCTTTGTTGTGTAATGACAGCAGAAGGTTCTTATGAAAGAAAAAAATTACATCCACTGCTAGGCACAGGCCGCCCTGGAGGTTATACTAATTTTATATTCATATTAATAGTTAAGATAGGACAACGTCTGTCGAGTCCACTAGTTGCTAATATGTACGTTCATATAAATTCATTTAACGCTTCTTAACCCCAGAATACGCTTCAATACACAAAGTACAAGTAGGTGCACTCGGCGAAAAATCTGACAGAATCTTAGGAATACAAGGACCCTTCTGCCACATATCGCCATAAGAAGTGAAGACTGCGGGGCTTCAGTTACAGGTTCTGTTCGCTCATGGCCTGTATTAATCTAATCATTGTCGGCTCCTACGACTTGCCAGGAAGGAAGGAAGCTCATGCATTCTATTTACAGCCCATATCAGTGTGGGATATAATTATTAACCTAATAAATCGTATGCTGTTTTTCTATGTGCTAAATTATAAAGTGTTTGTGAGGATTGAGGGCCCCTATATTAAATCATTCAGAAATTTTCTGGAAATTCAGTGAATTTCTTAAAAGAAATGTGAACCCAAGAAATAGATTTTGTCAACGTCAAGTAAGGAAGTTATATATAGAGACTTAACAGCTCTCAATCATCTATAGGTGTGGATTGAGGGTCCACTGTATCTCAGTATGTATACTTGAGAAGGCATGTTTATGTTAATATGCAAGTGAGTGCCTAAAAAAATTTGAAAATAAAACCAAAGGATAAAAGCTGTAATGTAAATGTTTATCCAAAATTGGCCTGAATCCTCCATGATATTGATAAAACTTATGAGCAAATATCAACTAAACTGTTCTACCTACAAGCCTATAATTATATTATACTAGCTGTCCCGGCAAACGTTGTTTTGCCAAAATACCTTATAGCCTATATGTTATTCTAGTTTATAAGCTACAATACTGCCAAGTTTCATAAAAATCTGTCCAGTACTTTCTGCGTGAAAGAGTAACAAACATCCATGTACACATACTATAATGTGCTCAGTCGGCGTATGAAAATCTCCCTCTTCAATTCCATAGTGAAGTCTGTGTTACTCTTCGGTTGTGAGACGTAGAGAGTGACAAAGGCTCTGACACACAAACTGCAAGTATTCGTCAATAAGTCCCTCAGGTCGATTCTTCGTATCTACTGGCCGAAGACGATACGCAATATTGATCTATGGAAATTGTGTGACCAGTCTCCCATAGGCAAAGAAATCGCCATGACGAGATGGAGGTGGATAGGCCATACAATTAGAAGAGGAGCATCAAATAATGCCAGTATCGCTTTTGAGTGGCGTCCTCCAAACGGCAAGAGAGCCAGAGGCCGTCCCGTTCGGTCATGGCGCCGAACCGTCGAGAGTGAACTGCGTGCCGCAGCAGTGAGCTGGAGCGAGGCCAAAAGCGTTGCTGAGGACAGGAAGGCGTGGCGTGATCTTGTCAAGGCCCTCTGGGGTGCCATAGGAACACAACAACAACATCTTGACGGGCCCGTTGGTGTAGTAGTCTGCATGTCTGCCTCTGCTCCGTAGGGTCGTGGGTTCGATTCCCACCGCTGACAGGTGCTTAGGTGATAAGCTTTTAAGTACTTATTGGACGTGTTTGGGTCTTTTATTTATATAAGTATCTATTAAAATAAAAAAAAATATATAAGTAAATATATCTCGTTGTCTGATTTCCATAACACAAGTGCTTTAGCTACTTAACATGGGATGGGATGAAGGCAATGTGTGTGTTGTTGTAAAAATATTTATTTATTTATTATCTACACAAACAAACTTTCACGTTTATAATATTAGTAGGATTATAATTATCTATGAGTTAAATACATGATAAGAGTAAAGTAACTTCTGTTATGCTATCCGAGTTTTACGTAAAAAGAACTAAACCTACAACATGTACAAAGTTAAATAAAAATATGAACTAAACTCGACAAAGTCGCTCAGCACATTTCCAAAGAAATCTTATTTTTAACACTAACTCTGGTTTATATAACATAATATACACATGTAACACACGGTCTCTTTTCCAGCGAAGCGCTCAGCAAGGCTTTATCGGCATTGTACGCCAAGCTGCTAGTGGTGCTGGGGCTGGCCTTCCCCGTCACGGAGGTCATCGCACACGGAGTACCGGACACTTACTACCAGGTTCAGTAACCACATTGTCTCTACGCAACCCTTGAAGACCGAAGAGAGTACTCGTAGCCTGTAGCCTTGCTGTCGTATTCATAAACAGTTAAAACGTCGACTAACTACTTGACCCATATCCGTCCATGATAGTTGGTCCATATTTAGTGCTCTTCTATCTTTATGAATACCACTATTAATATTGCCGTACATTGCGTGTCAAACTTTCATACCTATAGAATTACCCGAGGTAAACACACAGCGTTACAACACACCCGCCTATAACGTGCACTGGTCGACTTTGCCCGGCAATGTAGAGCGGCAAAATGTGCCCTTTTCTAATTATAGTCGGCGTCATCTAAGAAGCCAATTCTGACAGGTCGCTTGACATGTCTAGCCTTGACTGGTAGCGTTGACTTGACAAGATTTAATTAATTATAGAATCAATAGAATCAGTTTACGAGTGTGATGTTGGTAACATCGATTAAAGAACAATACAAAGAGAGTTTTGTGCGGGAAACGACGAGATGTAAATGACTTCTTTATTTCTTATATTCAAAATGAAATGTTTGATGCTAGTATTGTGTTTATATGGTGGAATTAGTGTAATAATGTGCTGGTGATGAAAAATAATATAGTGAGAGTGAGAATCCTCTCCTATACAGGAGAGGACTCCTATTTGATCAATTTGTTATTCCCGTGTAATGCTCCACGCAGCATTGAAATGTGTTGCTCCACCCACACGTTTTAATGAGGTGTTGACACGACTTTATCGATTTTTCCAATAGACTAACAATGACACCAACATTAAAATATTATTGTACATTAAGAGTTACTACTTGACTAATGGAAAATGAGCCAAAGCCAGAGTCCAGAGCAAAGAAAATTCCCCGTTCATGAATAAAAAAATCAGAGCACTAATAATTGATTAAAAAGAACAGAGACCAAATATTAGGTCCTTACATAT